>NW_023590760.1:220913-284274 GCF_014843425.1 Jatropha curcas
GGTGCAGATGACAAGGACAGGAAAAGTGGTCATTGGCTCCAGGGATGACTTAAGAGAGGCCTTTCTGCCGCTGGGGGATAAACATGACCTTGATTTGAGAGAGGGACCTGAACTGAGAGGAGATTCGACTGCTCGTACGCATTGTTTTGCAAGCTCTGCAAAAACTTCAATCTCTTCCATTTCAGTCTCACTAGCTACATCAAAACAAAGTATCCTAGATAGCTCATTATTTTCTAGAGATGAGAGAAAATATTGAATGATGTTACTCTTTTCGCCAGATCTTGCGCTAGAATTTGGTTTCTCCCCTGTTAATAGTTCAACAAGAACCACTCCAAAGCTATAGACATCGCTCTTTTCAGTTAAATTACCTGTCATAAGATACTCTGGATCTAAATATCCAATAGTCCCTTGTATTCTTGTGGCCATATCAGATTGACCTGTAGAAATTAGTACTGAAGCTCCAAAATCAGATACTTTAGCAGTGTAAGTATCGTCTAAGAGTATATTACATGACTTGACATCGCCATGGATAATTGGGGTAGAGGAATGCAAATAATCAAGTGCAAGTTGCAGTCTCGCGGCATTCTTAGACGATATTTCATGTTGTCTATATGTGTTAGGACTTGTTGTAATAGTAATGAATATGTTGGAAAAGGGTTCCATTGGAAATGAACTCATAAACTAATAAAGGAACTTTAGTCTCCAAACAAAGGCCTAATACCTTGACAACATTTCTATGGTTGACTTGAGAAACAATGCCAAGTTCCTGTTGAAATTCTTGATTTATTTGAGTCTTGTCTTTATCTTTAGGCTTCTTTACTGCAACTTGGGTGTTATCTGCCAAAACTCCTTTGTATACATATCCAAAACCTCCTTCGCCAAGAAGTAGACTTGGATCATAATTTTTGGTAGCCTTCACTAATTCTGCTTCTGTGAAGATTCTTGAAGATTCTTACCCTTTGGTGCTTCAACAACAAGCCGCCATTTTTCAAAAAATTCCTCTCGTTTCTTCGCCTCTTGTATAGAATGATGATCAGGAAAGCGATAACCATAATGGATGCAACCCCTCCAACAACTATTTAAACAAAATGAAAGATCAGTTATTGATGGTTAAAACTTAATTAATATTAAATAAGGAAAGCAAGAGGATAATGAATTGAGATAGTACTCGCAGCATCTCACCTGCTTGATGCCTGATTAAGAATTACATACGCAACATAAATTGATCCCTAAAATCAGTGTTACAAATGGAAGAGTTTGACAATTTTGACTTAATATCTCTCTTTTTATTGTTTGGCATGATATTTTGAGACTATAATATTTTGTTTATTGACTTGTACGAAGCATTGAAATCTTACTCGGGTCATATCATGCCGAAGCTTACGGGCCAAAAATCCAAAGGTATATCCTTTTGGTCTAAGAAGTCTTGCAATTAGTCCTGCTCCGGAGCCGTATTTTTCAAATTTTTAAAATGACATTTTCATAATTAAAATTGTAACATCTATAAATAATTTTATCTATAAAATATTTTTATTTGAAAAAATAATATAAAAATTTTTATTTGAAAAAACTAAAAATATTTATAAGGTAAATAAAATTTTTATAATTCATTACAATTTAATAATAATTAATTTTTTATTATATACTATATTATATTATATCCTTTATTTTAAAAAAATTTTACAAAATGATAAAAAATGATATTATTATTATAAATAATCAATAGTAAAAATTCAAAAACTTTTGCATACCAAATTTCTAAATTTATTTAATAATATTTTATTTCTTTTAATTATAAAAGTTATAAGTAATGTTTGTTAAGTTAAATTAAAATATAATTTTTTTATTATTATCAAGTGAACATATTTTTCATTTTGTGTTTTCTAATTTTCATTTTGTAAAAAAAACTGTTTTATTAAAAAACAGAAAATAGAAAACAGAAAATTGTTTTATTTTATGTAAGTAAACACACCCTTAATTATGATTATTTTACAATATTTTCCCTCCTTTACCAAATAAGGGGAAAAAATGCCATAACTTAACAATATGACTTTCAAAGTTTTACCAAATTATGATTATTTTACAATATTTAACTTAATGCAACATCTAAAGACATTTTTTTTCCTTATTGAGACAACATTCCTAGGATTAAGGACATAAACACCCTTTGACAACTAACATTACATTTCATTATGCTCCTTGGATGATTGGTGAGTCTTCAAATGCTACCAGTAGAGTACTCGACATCGAACGTTGTCAGGGAGTACATCGAACATCGAACGTTGTTCAGGCTAAGGGACTTCTTGTTGTTCAAACTTTGCAGTTCCAATGGTCAATGGAACGGTAAGATGATGAACCTAACAAATGTTCAGTCTTCTCTCACTATATTTTGATGATAAATCCCCTGATACATCTAACAATTTTCTCAATCTGCCAAGTGCTCTTCATTTTCTCAATCTGCCAAGCTCTTCTGAAACTTGTTTCATAGTTGGCCTTTTCATGCCACTAACTCGTACGCATTGTTTTGCAAGCTCTGCAAAAACTTCAATCTCTTCCATTTCAGTCTCACTAGCTACATCAAAACAAAGTATCCTAGATAGCTCATTATTTTCTAGAGATGACAGAAAATATTGAATGATGTTACTCTTTTCGCCAGATCTTGCTCTAGAATTTGGTTTCTCCCCTGTTAATAGTTCAACAAGAACCACTCCAAAGCTATAGACATCGCTCTTTTCAGTTAAATTACCTGTCATAAGATACTCTGGATCTAAATATCCAATAGTCCCTTGTATTCTTGTAGCTATATCAGATAGACCAGGAGAAATTAGTACTGAAGCTCCAAAATCAGATACTTTAGCAGTGTAAGTATCGTCTAAGAGTATATTACATGACTTCATGGATAATTGGGGATGGATAATTGGGGGATCTGCTAAAGAATGCAAATAATCAAGTGCAAGCGCAGTCTCTGCTGCTACTCTTAGACGATTTTTCCATGTGGCTAATATTTTAGACCTGTTGTAATGGATATGCTGGGAAAGGGTTCCATGGGAAATGAATTCGTAAACTAATAAAGGAACGTTAGTCTCCAAACAAAGGCCTAATACCTTGACAACATTTCTATGGTTAACTTGTGAAACAATGCCAAGTTCTTGTTGAAATTCTTGATTTATTTGAGTTTTGTCTTTATCTTTAGGCTTCTTTACTGCAACTTGGGTGTTATCTGCTAAAACTCCTTTATAAACATATCCGAAACCTCCTTCGCCAAGAAGTAAACTTTGATCATAATTTTTAGAGTAGCCTTACTAACTCTGCTTCTATTGAAAGATTTCTTCCCCTTTTGGTGCTTCCTATATAACAGCCTCCATTTTTCAAAAAAGTTCCTCTCCATTTTCTTCGGCCTCTGTATAGAATAAAATTGAACAAGAAGCAGTAACCACAATGGATGGCAATCCCTCCAATCAAGCTATTTAAACAAAATGGAAAGATCTAGATCAGTTATTGATGGTTAAAACTTAATATTAAAGAAGGAAAGCAATAGGATAATGAATTGAGATAGTACTCGCAGCAATAGTTGTAATGCGAAATCCTTGACAGCCAACTTTACCATCGCCACGCATCCCAAGTGGGCAACTGCATGTGTAGTTCCCATTTGTATTCTTGCAAGTACCATCGCACTTGTACCTTTCTCGTTCTTTGCACTCATCAATGTCTGTTATATAGATATGGAGCGATTCATTAGAGAATGAATAGAAACCAAGAAAAATGAAAAAGCCAAAGAATAATAAGACGAGGATGATTGCTTTGAATAACCTTTTGAATAACTACCTTGGCATCCCTGTGGAAGATAAGGATTTCCTGTAAATCCATCTGTGCAGTTGCACCGATATCCTCCGACATTTTCAGAGAAGAAACAATCAGTATTTTGGCCACAAGCATATTTTTTATCCGGATTTGAAGGCGATTTCGCCTCATCACATGTCTCCTCTCTTACTGCCCATTCAACAACATCAGATTCAAAATACTTTTTAGTCTCTCGCGAATATGGATGAGAAGAGAGCTGCAGATTCGAAAAGTTAAAAGTGCTTTCATCGGCTAGAAACGCAAATTCACACGGATTAAACTGCCAAACCCCGCTATGATTAAAAATGCTTGAGACTCCAATGTTTATTGCTGTAAGATTTCGCGGTAGCGGTGTCTGGCAGCATCCACGGCCTGAGCAAGAACCGTTTTGAGTAACATTACTACCACACCACGAAATACAGCCGCTAGCAAAACTCATTTCGCCATCTTCAAATAAGGCTAAAGTATCGCAACCAACTACTGTGAACTTGTTCCGAGTATCAGAGAACCGAACTGGCGGGCCGCTATGCAGTCTAATTTGTTGACTAAAATTGTGCGTTCTTCCTGTCTCGTTGTAGCAATTGTATGCTGAATCAATTCGCACGGAGATGGTTCCTTCTTTTATTGATATATTGTGAATAGGCATGTTTTCCCCAAAAAATAGACTCGGAGTATCATCACTTACATTGCAAGTTAAGATGAAATGCTTGTTTAGCGCACAATAGTCGGGATTGGAAATTCCAGATGTGAAGTTGATTCCAAATGGGTATGGAACATGAACAGTGCCACATGTGTCACGACAACCAGAAATTACATCTGTAGCTGTTGTCGTTTGGGATATTAATGGCAATATCACAAACCAGAAAGCCAACATCTTTCTTGGACAGATTTCAAATACACAATCTAAAGAAACTTAGACTTGTATAATGTATTTATGTAGATGAGTTATGCAAAGAAGATGATATTCATATAGGGTCTGGGAAGGGCAGTTTATTGACTATTCACTAATGAGTTTTTTTCTTTTTAATTTTTAAATGGAAATTATGGAATAGCAAAGACTTGGTCCGTCAGTTGACTGACTTAGCATACCAAGTTGGAAAAGTTGGCCTTTTATTAGAAAATGAAAACGTTACTAATGATATCCTAATTACATGACTACCTACCTAAAATCATAACTAAATTCCAATAGCATTACAAAAATAGAAAAATAATTTTTATTTTTCATAAAAATGTTAAAGCTAATTTTCTTATATATATTAAAATATAATCCAGTTTAATTGATTCAAAATAAACTATATTTATTATATTTATTTACCAAATTTCTAACACCATGCAGACAAAATTTATCAAAATAAAACATAATTAATGATCAAATTAAATATTATTATATTTATTTACTAAAATTTTCTAACACCATATGCAGACAAATTTATTTCATAATAAATAATAAAAACCATAAATTATATTGACTTTCAAATTAATCTAAATCAAAGTTTTCAACTTGCTATATTTCATTTAACATCATAGAATATTTAACACAGTTTATCTCTTATTACAAAACTACCTTAAACATCCCTCACTCTCCTCCTTCACTCCTACTCTCGGTATGTTAATCATCCACTTTAATCTAACTAATTATATATGAAAAATCTGCCTTTCTAGCTGATTTTGTCCACCTTTGCGTAGTGAAGACCAAAACCATTAGGGAAAGAAGAGGATCATAATGTGCTATCACCAGAATTCGATGGGCAGGCTGAATCTCACGGAGTCTTAGAACAAGTTCGAGACAGCTTCCCACTAAATTCCATAGTCTCGGAAAAGCATCATCAGCAAAAGCGTCCAGTGCTCAGGTTCTTGGAAGCCAACTTCGGCTATCAAGCAGTCACTCTATTTGGGGCATAAGTATCTGCTCAAGTGTGACCAAGAGGGCGCCGGAGATTACAACAACAACGCATTTAGTGGTGCCACATATCATTGTGACTCACAGTGAGGACCTGGTTCTGTATATTGTCAATGTTTGAGTATCCGTCTACCGTCTTGTTTCTGGCATAAGGAAGCTCTCCAATAAAGCGAAGCAGTTGGCAAATGGCGTAGGAGAAGTTGTTGGCCTTGACAAAAGCAGCTTCAGGATTTTCACTGTAGGTTATTTCTGTGCTTGGATCAACAGCAGCTGAGATTCCACTTAGAATAGTGGTTCCTGTTACATTACAATACAACATCAACAACTAAGGCTTAGTACAAAACTATTTAGGCTGAATATATGAATCGTTTATTTCAAATATTCATGGTGATCAAATTAATATCGACGCAAAGCAAAGTATAAGCCGGAAAGAGGGTTTTAGTATCTACCGGCTGTATAGTTGTTGCCATTAACGCCTTGCCAAGTGATAGTCCAACCACCACACTGATAGCCCAGATTGCTGGCATGGGTACCAGCAACAAGGATCCTGCCTGCATTTTTAGGTAGAGGAAGCAATGGGGCATCTGCGTTCTCTCCATTCTTCAATAGAACACTATGATCTTCCTCACAGCTTCCCTTTGTGCCAAATGCTCTATGAGCCTATTTATGAAGAGTGAGTATGATTCATATATCTGCGTTCTCTCCATTCTTCAATAGAACTAGTGACTTCCTCACAGCTTCCCTTGCCAAATCTCTATGAGCCTATTTATGAAGAGTGAGATTGATTCATAATCCATAAAAAAGAAATTAAAGCTCAACATTAAGTTTATTAACTAAACCTGGCTTCCAAGGCGGTCTGTAAAGACCTGATCAGCCCATGGATCTTCAAACAGACCTAGAGTGAATTTTACTCTTAAAATCCTCCTAACAGCATCATCAATACGGCTCATGGGAATGACATTCTTGTTGACAAGGTCGGTCAGTATACCTATGAACTCTGTATAATTGTAGGGAACCATAACCTGAAATTGCCAAAGGAAATATTTAGTCTCAGTGTCATATAAGCTAGCCTAAGAATACCCTAACTGTAAATGAAAAAGAAAAAAATTTTTTTGAACATATAGATATTAATTTTCATTTTCGTTGATTTTCAAGAATGAGTTCAGAAGAGGAAAGAGTTGAGCAATAACCATGTCAATGCCAGCAGAAATTCCTTCCAGGACTGAGTAAGTATAGTTTGCATGAGAAGGTGAAGTAATCTTATCAATACCCTGCCAATCAGATATGACAAAACCCTGCAATTGTCAAATAGAAAGATTAGATTAAGCAACAAAATTTTCAGAATGATAAGTGAATATCAAATAGAAAGAATAGCCAAGAAACAAAATTTCCAGAATAGGAAAATTTTTGAGTACCCTGAACTTGAAAGTGTTCTTAAGCAAATTGGTGACAAGATCATGGTTAGCATGCATCTTCTGTCCATTCCAGCTTGAATAAGAAACCATAATTGTTGAAACGCCTTTATAACAGAGAGCAAATAAGCAGGCATATGAATTCTCATCAACCCACGATAATCAATCACAGTATTGTTTTCATTAATGCCTCTGGTCGTGCCTCCATCACCCACAAAGTGCTTTGCACATGCTGCCACCTTATCCCTATTAGAGAAATTACAGAAGATTAAAGGAAATTAAGAGTGGTTTTTGATGAACAAAAGGATAATGTATAATTGAATGGAGTGGCTATGAACTTAAACTTACTTTCCAGATATATAAGGAACACCATTTTTAGGAGCATCACCTTGTAATCCAGATATAATTTCTGTCATATCTCTAACCAACATAGGATCTTCACCATAGCTCTCATAGCACCTTGCCCATCTCGGATCTCTACAGACCTATTATGTGTACAAAGCATATAAGAGTTGATTTTAATTAGCATGAAATGTATAAATAACTTCATAATTTAAGATACACAGTAAGTTAGGGCCCTAAAAGTTATTTTATCAAACTAGAGGGATGTAAATGCTAGTTACACAATAATAAGTTGGGAATGTTAAGTATTTTGTTTTCTTACCAAAAAAACCGGCTCTAAGATGATTTGATTGTGTTACCGCAATGCATGGAGCAAAAACATAATTAATGCCTGTTGCTCTAACTTCAAGAGCAGTTGCAGCCCCAATCCTCTTCACAAGATTAGGATCCCTGCAATAGATGATTGTGTTACCGCAATGCATGGAGCAAAAACATAATTAATGCCTGTTGCTCTAACTTCAAGAGCAGTTGCAGCCCCAATCCTCTTCACAAGATTAGGATCCCTGCAATAGATTTTTAGATATAAGGTTCTTATCATAGTAGAGAAATTATAATCTTATGGTAGGAGCAATGCTTAGCATGAAATCTACATTTTAATCTAAAATGGTTATTGCATAGTTGACAAATTTCAGTGATTATAGAATCAGATTGTCAAGTATTGATCAATGCTTTGAAGGCTGACAATAGGGGTGAGCAAACTTTGGAAAAAACTAAAAACTGAACCCAACCAAATTATTTTCAATTTTTGGTTCGGTTATTTTCAGTCTTTGGATCAGTTATTATAAACATTTATTCTCTGAATAAAACCGAATCGTTTGACTGAATCAGTGAGTACCGAACCGAAGTGACCGGTTTGGTTCGGTTCCGAGCATATTTCAGTTTCAAAGAAAAACTATTTTCGTTCTTTTTTTTCTGTGGTTCAGTTTCAATCCGAATCACCTGTTTGCACAGCCCTAGTTATCTTATTTTGGCTTAGTGGTTTCAAATGGTAAGTCTTTCCTCGGTGCGATTCGAGCAAATTTCATTTGTGTTTGTTAAGAGATAGCAGAACCACGCTGCCATTTATTTCTATGTCTGATTTCCAACGAGGGTATGCACTCCTTCATATTTCTATGATGTTTGATATTTGATTCCAATAATATTTTCAAAGCCTATTTCCATTCAAAAAGTTGACAAATTTCAGGATGTAAAAAATGATCATTAATATATATATGTAAAAAAAGGTATACCTTGTGGCTCCAAGGCCTATATTGTGGGGAAACACAGTGGCTTTATAGACATTATTGTGTCCATGAACAGCATCAATCCCATAAATCAAAGGAATACCAAGCCGGCTTGACAAAGAACCATTTTGGAACCAATTAATCATTCCAATCCAATCCTCTGGAGTAGCCTGAGGCTTTGGGACACTGCCTCCACCGCTCAATAGACTACCAATAGAGTAATTTTTCAGTATATCAGGAGTTGCAATGGCTCGATCCAATTGCACCATTTGGCCTATCTTTTCTGCTAGAGTCATTCTGCCCATAAGATCCCTTATTCGATTATTAAATGGCTGCTTTGGATCTTTATATTTCAAATAATTTGATTCTGCTTTTGTTGTTGCTATTGAGAAATAGCATAGCAGGATAAATCCCAGTAAGGGGATGGAGATCCTCGTCATCTTTGGCTTTGTAGCAAGCTCTCAGCTCTTTTGAAAATTCAATGGATACTGCAAAAATGTTTCAAGAAGGATCAAAATGAGGGATTTATGATGTAGTAGTGAAACCCAAAACATGTATTTAAAGAAAAGAAAACAAGATGTACAAGGAAAAGGCTCCAAAAATGATAGCAGAAACAGAAAGATATCAAGAAAAGAAGCTGTTGTTACTGAGAATCTGAATTTTGTGTGCATGGAAGGATAATAAACATGTAACTATATATATATATATATATATATTATATATATATATACACTGTATGAGAATGAGATGTAATGGATAAGTTCAAAGAGAGATGGATGAGTTGGACAAGAACAACCTTCTTTTTCTGCTGATTTTGTTAGTCTTATAGAGATATTTGGAGACCTGGTATTAAGTAGAATTCCTATTCTTCTTACCTAAAAAATCTACAAAGTTAGATAATATAAATATTAACATTCTTTCCTTCTTTATCAATTAACTCGATTTTTTTTTTTTTTTTTTTTTTTTTTTTTTTTTTTTTTTTTTTTTTTTTTTTTTTTTTTTTTGCATATATGTTATTCAAGTAAAACATCCTCAATATTTTGCAATTCATAAGAAAAAAAAAAAACTTGGAAAGGGGGGTGGAAAAAAAAAATGGTAATTAAGTAATTATCCTCAACAATAATGAGTGCGTAAGTTTCGCTGGTCGGATCCAATTAAGCTTGAATTAGGAGAAACAAAAGAAAATAAAAAGTAAGTGAAGAGAAATTTTTTTTTTTTTTTTTTTTTTTTTTTTTTTGCATATATGTTATTCAAGTAAAACTATCTCAATATTTGCAATTCTAAGAACTGAGGATGGTATTTAAGTAAAATTATCTCAACAATATGACTCTAAGTTTCGCTGGTCGATCTCAATTAGCTTGAATTTAGGAGAAAACAAAAGAAAATAAACAAGTAATGAAGAGAAATCTAATTAAACCCAATAAAGGGTAATATTGGCACATACCATAGTAGTGAAATCTATTGGAAACATTATTTATAATTTATAATAAATCTATTAGAAACTCAATTTATTCTAAACTTATGTGCAATATGTAATTTATCTAAAATTAACCCTTTATATAATTATCAAATGAATAAAAAGGCCCTATTTTTTTAAAAAAAAAGTAAAATAATAATTTTTAATATTTTTAATTGATAAAATTATTAATATTATTTTAATCTAATGAAAGCAAAAAAAAAAAAAAAGAATTTAATGTTGATAAAATATAGTTCTTTTTTAGGATGTTAATAAAATATAATTTAGTTGTAAGAGTTTTTTATCAATTTGATTAAAGTTATTAAAAATGAGTATTATCCCCTGCTGTATAATCTATAATCCTCTTTGTAGGTGTGTAATGACTTTTAATAAATAAATGAATTTCAATGCAGTATGAATTTTGTTACTTAAAAAGAATGACATATAAATCTAAGTTTTGCAACACAAATTATTTATCAATTATTATTTATTAATTTTAATATATTGAGACTTTTATTGTGGTTTATAATTTGTCAAAAAAAGGTTTTCATGCAACATAGAGCCTTGTAAGCCAATCAGGTCATAGGTTGATTGATCCTCACTTAAGTGTAATGAGTGAATTTTGAGTTCTAGTCCTCTCAATCACAATTGCTTTCGGCTCATTGTGTCTCAATGAATTACAAAAAAAAAAAAATAGAGCCTTGTAGCAGATAATATATCTTTGGAGAGAGAGGGGAAAACTGGAAAGCATAACAGCCAGTCATTTATCATTCAATTGGTCTGAAAATCATACATCCCAATGACATCCTTTGTTGAGAGCTTGACCCTTTGTAAAGCTCCTCATGAAGAGGGAAAAATAGCTTCACAGAGTTTTAACCATGAAAGTGCAAAACAGATAGTGTCTAATACAAGATAGCTCTCCCATTTGATGAACCTTACTTCTTGGTAGGCTTAGTTGCTAGACCAAACCCAAAGGGAAACAAAGGGTCATAATTTTTATCCCCCACATTCATAGGGAGCTGGTCTACTGTCTTGAACCAGGTCCGTGCAAGCTTGCCAGTGAATCCATAATCACCAAACAGCAAATCAGCAACACCTTGGCCTTCAGTTCCAGGAAGCCAAGCAGCTACAAGAGCATCTATATATGTGAGATAAGGCTGGATCACAACAGGGCGACCGGATATGACGACGACCACACATTTGACAGCTGCACACACATTTGTGATAGTACTCGGTCCGGGTTCAGGTATTGTCAGATTGAGGCTGTCACCATATGTTTCTGCATATGGTGGCTCCCCAACTACAACAATGGCATAGGAGAATTTATTTGACTTGACAAAGTTAAAATCTGGGTTTTCGTTGTAGACAACTTGGGTGCCAGCATCAACTGTGTTCTTCACTGCATCTAGAATTGTCGTACCTGTCAATGAGATGGCATTCCATTAAAACCATTGTCATAAACATAATGGCGAAAACTTACAACAGATGCTAGTATTTCGAAAGATATAAGACAAGCTATTGGGCTAGCAATCCAATGGTCTAGTGCCTATTTCATAGTGCAAAGGCTTTTGAGTTCAAGTTTTGGCAGTCTATTTCCCATTTAAGAATTTCCGGTGTACCAAAAGAAAGAAATGGAAGAAAAGCATTTGATGCACATCCCAGAATTCCAATTTTCCAAATTATTATTCATGCAGATAAAGGTGATGATTTCAGCACCAAAAATTTGAAAACTAATGAAGTCTTCCAAATATGAATTTAATTTGGAAATTATAGCGATCCCCTGGAAAGGTAATTTTAGAAATTAAACATACCAGTTGTGAGGTCATTGCCACCAAGACCCTGCCATGTGATTGTCCAGCCTCCACATTGATAGCCCAAATTTTCAGCATGGCTTCCAGCAACTAGTATCTTTGGTGCTTTCTTGGGAAGTGGCAATAATGGTTTATCAGCAGATTCACCATTCTTCAGTAGCACAAGCGATTTCCTTACAGCTTCTCTTGCTAATTCTCTATGTTCCTATTCAAGGTACATCATGTGATGAACAAAAGCTTTCACATTTGAAAAAGATAAGTGAAAAGGCTTTTACAGCAAGAAGATTAATCACCAAACCTGACTGCCAAGTTGGTTGACCAAACTGAGATCAGCAAGTGGGTTCTCGAACAGACCCATGGTAAATTTAACCCTCAAAATTCTTTTTACAGCATCATCAATCCTGCTCATTGGGATTATCTTGTTCTTCACCTGATAGCTCAGATCATCAATGAACTCTGTGAAGTTATACGGAACCATGACCTACAATACAAAGAGAGACACATTAGATATAAAAATTTAAAAGAAAGAAAACTCTCCTATGTCTCGGTTTGCAGGACAATAGACTCATTCCATTTCGATTCTTCAATTCTCTGCTAAACCATAGTCTACTGAACACCTAGACATTTTGAAATAATATTTCCTAGATCATGCAAAACTTTCACTGACCATGTCAATTCCGGCACCGACTCCAGCTTCAACAGAAAATGAATAATTAGCATGTGGAGGAGAGGTAATCCTGTCAATTCCTTGCCAATCTGATATTACAAACCCCTGAAATATACCCACAGAAACAAATTATGGGCAAGAAACAAGACTAAATTATTATATTCAAAACCAATAATTTGAGAAAGAAATGGATAATTTATTTAAATAAATGTCTGTACCCTGAATTTCATCTTGTTCTTCAGGAATCCAGTGACAAGATCCTGACTAGCATGCATCTTCTTTCCATTCCAGCTGGAGTAGGAGACCATGACTGTGGCAACTCCCTTGCTAATAGCATTGTAGTATGCCGGCATGTGGATATTGAGCAACCCTTGCAAATTTATCACAGTGTTGTTCTCATTGATGCCCCTGGTCGTGCCACCATCTCCAACATAGTGCTTTGCACAAGCTGCAACCTTAGTCCTAAGAAAATAGTCAACTAAGCAGGGGAAATTGCCAATCAAAAGCTCTCAAATATAATTATTTGATATTGCTAATGGAAAGTTTCAAATGTAAAATTATGTCCTCCATGAATTATAGTTGATTTTGGATTCTTGATTACAAAGCCTCTCTCCATTATTAATAAACCCATGAACAAAGAACGGATATAACCATAAAACCAAAACATATCATTTTCTTCATGATTAGTATCAACAGGAGAAAATTATCCAAATCCAAATGGTCTATTTCATCATACAAAATGATACCTCTGGAATTAGTTGAATCTAAATTGGTACTTAATGATTAGCAATATGATTAATGTAGTCCAATAAATGGATTTAACATGTTGGAATTTTTCACTCTGCATATTCTAGTGATTTCTTTCACAAAATCTTTTTCCTGAAATGATCTCTCTGGTATGAAAAGGCAAAGCAAACAGTTCTCTCCAGAAACAACTCTTATTGGACCACCATATTAAATTAGTAGAAAAACATTCAACATTTTAGACTGACGTCAGCAAGAGATCACATTAAGTTGGGCATGTGAAACGTCAATTCTCTAAATGTTATTTCTCTCTATGCCCTTAGAGACTGCATGGCCCACCACTGATGCCATCCACATGGCTTAGATTTTGAAATCATCCAAGAGTTACATGTCATGAAACTGAAAGTGATACATCATGCATGCAAGGGACTAGATGTTTTCCAAGCTGCGGTTAAGATAAAGGAAGTGCTAGATATTTGGCTTTTTTCACTTATTGTGTTTCATAATTGGAATATTAAAATGGTCCACTATTTGGCCTATCTCACAAAATGTCCAAGGAAAGTACTTCACATAGTGGTTAGAACTATTGGTGATATATCAAAAGGGGTTGAGCCTTTCTACTAATGTAAATTAGACAATGTTTGATATTTCTATACAATTACAAAGAATAGAATATAGAAATATTGAATTGTGGAAAGAAGTAATGTGAAATTTAGACATGTGACAACACAGGGAAAAATGCATAAAAGTTGAAGAAAAACTGGGTCAAATAAAAAAATGAAACAGTAAAGAAAAAACAAAAAGAATATATGAAACTACTTCAATTTTCAATTCCAGCACAATAAATTTAAAGTACAAACTGATTAGACATGTTTATTACAATAAATTTGTCTCATATTAACAAGGCAAATCCAAAGGCTGAAGCAGTTATTCATTAGCAGGGAACTTACTTTCCAGGAGTGACAAAAGGAATACCCTTTTTAGAATTTGCAGGGAGGTATCCTTGTAAACCAGGTATAATCTCAGTCATTGCTTGAACAATTCTATGATCTTCACTGTAGCTCTCATAACACCGTCCCCATCTAGGATCCCTGCAAACCTGTGAAAGCAGAAGAAGTCAAGAAGATAGCAAAAAATATATATTAGACAATTTGGTTCAGACTGTCTACAGTATAGAATAATCAATTTGTTTTCATATTACTTACTGCGATACATGGAGCGAAAACATAAGGGATTCCTGTAGCTCTAACTTCAAGAGCAGTTGCTTCTCCAATCCTTTTTACAAGATCAGGATCCCTGAGAGAAATAAAAATTGTTATGACTCCAATAATAAAATAATATGGCTTATTATTTTGGTAAAATAGATAGGGACAGTACAATAAAAGTCAAAAAATCATTAACTCAGATTGACATTGTTGTTTCATGAGAACTAACACAAGTTCATAAAATAAGATACACAATCCATTAAAGAAATTCATCGTCGCATATGTACATGCCTGGTCACTCCAAGACCCACATTGTGAGGAAATATTGTGGCTTTGTACACATTGTTGTGTCCATGAACTGCATCAATCCCATAAATCATAGGAATTCCAAGCCGAGTCGATAGAGCCCCCTTTTGAATATTATTCACTGCATTTACCCAAGTCTCAGCTGAAGCCTTTGGTGCTGGCACACTTCCTCCACCACTCAGCACACTCCCTACATAGAATAATCACAACTTCCATTACAATGCTACTCATCATTCAATATCACTACTTAAGCACAATGACTCAATAATTTAAAAGTATTTTATATGCATTAAACATTGGTCCAACTAAACAAGACAATATAAGATGTAAATGGGTAAGTGAAAAAAATGGGAATTACTTTAAAAAGAATTATTTATACCTATAAAATACTTTTTCATGACATCTGGAGCAGCAACACTGCGTTCAATCTGTACCATTTGCCCAATCTTTTCTTCGAGAGTCATTCTGCTCATTAAGTCTTTAATCCTAACACCTAATGGCTGTTTTGGATCTTTGTATTTTAGATGCTTTGTTTCACCAGCTGCATCTGCCAAGTAGCACAATAGGAGAAGTCCTAAAATGGGTATTAACAACTTCCCCATTCTAGTACCCAGATCGAGCTATTTACTTGAAATCTGGAAATCAACCACAGTCAGCAATTAAACTCAAATGTGAAAGCTAAAAAGCAACATTTTAGTCGAAATAGCTAAAATAAGCCTGTTAAAGTATCAAATCAATCCAGTAACTTAAAGATTTGAACTGAAAAGAAACAAAAAAGAGAAATAAAGAAGCAAGAATAGAACAGAGCAAGAAGATATCAAGTTCTTGCGAGGAAAAATCAATTACGTAAAAGCAAACTTAATCGGCATATCCAATAACATATAACTAGCATTATATTGTTTAGTTTATCAAGTTTCCAACGTTTATTTTTTCTTCTAAAGTATATCAAGTTTACGAACAAAAAAGAGGAAAAATAAAGATAACGTAGTTGTTTTCAACTTACATAGTGAAACCAACGCAGAAGCTAAAACTTCAAAGAGGGAAAGAAAAGGAGAGAGAGAGAGAAAAAAATATGCAGGAAGAGGATAAATTTGATTGTAGATTTTCAGAAGAAAGAATGTAGTACTGGTCTCCTCTGCTCCAGTTTATAGTTTCAAGGAGACAATGAGAGTGTGAAAGTGGAATGCAATAAGCTGATAATCCACTGCTTAATATAGACAAAGCTCATGATTTTTTTGACCCTGTGATTGATAATTAAATATTCTATTCAGTCCTCGCTATTATTTTATCATTTGCCCCAACCACAAAATTAGGAATTTTGTCTTTTTATTTATTTTTTTTTTTTTTTTAAACACCAAACTTCCTCTAGTACTTACTAGTGGGACCATTAGGCACCAACTTTAATAAAACTTTACTTCAAAAAAATATCATAAAATTAATAGAAAATCTTAAAATTAGAGGCTTAATAAAAAAAAAATTATCTCGATAGGTATAATCCCCTTTGAGGCCGAGGAGAGTAAATGAATAAAATGTATTCTCTGGAAATTGAATTTATATTCTTATTCTAAAAATTAAATTTATGTTCTCATCTTTACGAAATTGAAATCGCTTACCACTTTAATTAATAATTTATTAATATATTTTTTATTAATTATTGTTTCTAAGATCGGTTACACATAACGGAAAAGAGTTACAAGCAGTAAAAACAAATGTCATTAATTTATATATTCAAATTTAAATATTTACTATATATATTTTTTATTTTCAAATGAGTTTAATAAAGAGTATGTCATGCTTCAGTTTATAAGAACATGTACGTCTATTACAAGTAAATAATATTTTTATTGGTAATTAATTAATAATTAAAGCTAAATCACACCCAGAACCCAGCTGTCTTCCTTGGAAGATGATTCGTCTACGTCTTGCCTTTCGGGCAACTATCATCATCATGTTTTATGCATCATCATTTCTTGCTGATTCAGAAAAAAATTAAAATTATGAACCATTTATTTAAATTTTCAATTAAAAATATTATTTTTTCCGTTCCATAAAAAATAAATTTATTTTTAAGTTTGACATATATTACTATTTTTGTGATAGAGTAATATATTTATTGATAATGATATTAAATAGGAATAAAGCAGAAAATTGTAAATTATCTTTTAAAGAAGGAAATAAGATTATGTTTGGGCAAATGAAAAAGGAACACAAATTTTATTTTTTAGAATAAAGGGAATTGTCAAATGACCTTCTTCAGCAATAATGTTTAACGTAGATTTTAGTATTTATTTTATTATTTATAAATTATAGTATTTATATATATAATATTTATTATATTAGTGTTTATGGTTTGAGATAATGTATGACAAAACGTTACTCTCGTTTGATCAAATACTATACTTAAATTACTGACAATTATTAAAAAAATAACTATTATTAAAATAATTAATTTGTCGAGCAAAACTGAATATAGCTTAGAGTGCAACCATAATTATTTTTTTATTTTTTGAATATCTCATAAAAAAATACTAGATATGTTCTTATATTTAGACTGAAGTGATATTGAATTAAAAACTTTAACGTAGTAATTTTATGTTTTAAATTTTAAATTTGTAAGTATAATCCATTTGAATACAATTTATACCTATTGAAAATAGATATTGTTTAATATTATTATTTTAATTATTATTTGATAAAGATTATTATTCCCACCAAACTCCTCCACCAAGTTTGTTATTTCAATTTTTTTTTTATTTTAAAATGAAAATTGTATCAAAAATGTCAATATTCGACGAAAGAAAAAAAAAAAAAAAGGATAGTTGGAATTTCGTGAATAAGTTAGTCATTGCCGACTTTAACGGCACATCAAACGAAACAAATTCCTTATTAAGACAAAAAAGAAAGAAAAAACTGATTGCTTATTTTTGGGTCCACCTTTCAAAAATATTACCGTTGTGATAATAAAAGTTTTTGGTAACGGAAATCTAATTCCATCACCTTGTCTCACGTCCCATTACACTTTTTTTTTTTTTTTTTTTTATCTATTCCAATCACTTGTCTCACGATCCCATATACACTATAATTTTTCTTTTTTTTTTTTGATAGGGATTACCCACTTCACTAATTTTATTTTCCATTGATCTATGCAATTTAATTTCTGCTGCTTTGTCTTTTTTTTTCTATACTTTTATAAATATTAGATTCATATTATTTTTTTTTTTTTTTTTTTTGAGGGTACCCATTACACTAATTTTATTTCCATATGATTATGCAATTTAATTTCTGCTGCTTTGTCTTTTTTTTTTTTATACTTTTATAAAATATTTAGATTCATATCTATTTTAATGGTCCATAAACTTAATTAATATCTACTCGATTTTAAAGACAAAAGGGCTAGTCTGTAATTACCGCCTCTTTATAGTACTTAAACTTTTTATAATGTATAATACACTGTGTTATTGAATTGCTAGAAGACTAGCCTGGTGTAATGTTATCGATATTGATAAGTTTATGTATTATATGATAAATTATTCAAAAAGTTTAGAATAACACACATTGTTTATACCAAGTTTGAAGGTGAATTCAGCGTTGATCTATTATTTTACCATAAACTTTTCAAATTATAATTTCATCCTAAATTGATTTTTTAACCGCTTTGAACAATTAAAAAATTTTAAAAATTAATATTTAAAAACATATAATATTTCAATATATTTTGAATATATTAAATTTTTTTACATCTTAAATCGATTTGGGTGCACGAGGAGTCTATCGACTATAATTAGTGTTTGAATATATTAAATTTTTATAAAATTAACTTTGCCCATAAAAAGAATAGAATCCTATTGCAAAATTCCTATTACATCCTTATTGTGAAGCAATCAAATCAAACATAAGCTACAAAAATCTAGTTGGTAAGCTCAAATAATTAAAATATTCATTAAATATTATTTCTTCCATACATGAATATAAATCTTTTAACACAGTGAATAAAATAATTAATTTTCTTAGAATCACGTGATTTAATTAAATTATTATTTATATCACATTATTAATAATTTAATAATTGAAAAAATTTTATTAATCACTCCTTAATATTCTCAATTAATTTTAGACCGAAGGAGGTATTATCAGTTTATGCTAAAGTGCTAATTCCTGGAGTATGTTTCTCTTTATGCTTCATGCGGTATGTGTATTCACTGTAAAACCAAGTTAGCATGCGCTTCCGCTTCTTCCTTAAGCCAAGTCCAAAGCAAAATCTCTTCTGTTACTTCTCCACAACCTCCATTTCATCAGCTCCTCTAATCTCCCCGGCGCTACTCAAACAATGCAAATGCCTTCTCCAAGCAAATCTCATTCACCAACAAGCCTTAATCCAAGGCCTATTCACCCACTTCTCCATCAATCTCATCTCCACTTACTTGGCCCTCAATGCTCCCTCCTATTCGCTTTCGCTCCTTCAACGTCTTACCGCTTCTTCCTCAGCCGTCTACTGGTGGAACGCTCTCATCCGCCGTGCCGTCCGCCTTGGTTTTCTACATCAGTCCCTCTCTCTTTTCCGTAGAATGCTAAGGCTTGGATGGTCACCTGATCAATATACTTACCCTTTTGTTTTCAAGGCCTGTGGCGAGCTTCCTTCCTTTCGCCATGGCAGTTCTGTTCATGCTGTTGTTTGGTCTAATGGGTTTGAATCCAACGTTTTTGTTTGTAATGCAGTGGTTACTATGTATGGTAGGTGTGGCGCATTGGATCATGCGCGCCAAATGTTTGATGAAATGTATAAAAGTGAGATATTTGATTTGGTTTCCTGGAATTCAATGGTTGCTGCTTATGTGCAAAGTGGGGATACGAAGAGTGCACTTGGTTTGTTTCAAAAAATGTGGGAAATGGTTGATGTTGATATCCAGCTAGATGCTGTTAGTCTGGTCAATGTGCTGCCTGCTTTTGCTTCTATGGGTTCTTGGTGGTTTGGCAAGCAGGTGCATGGTTTTGCCGTAAGGAGTGGGTTATTTGAAGATGTGTTTGTGGGCAATTCATTGGTGGATATGTATGCAAAGTGTGGAATGATGCATGAAGCTTCCAAGGTTTTTGAGCGGATGCAGAAGAAGGATGTAGTTTCTTGGAACGCAATGGTTACTGGATATTCTCATATTGGTATGTTTGAGAATGCTCTAACTTTGTTTGAGCAGATGAGGGAGGAGAACATTGAGTTGGATGTTGTTTCTTGGAGTACGGTCATTGCAGGATATGCACAGAAAGGACTTGGGTATGAAGCATTGAATGTGTTTAGGCAAATGCAGTCTTGTCACTCGAAGCCAAATGAGGTTACCCTTGTGTCGCTTCTTTCTGGTTGCGCATCGGTTGGAGCATTGATTCATGGGAAGGAGACACATTGTTATACCATAAAATGCATTTTGAACTATGACAGGTGTGATCAGGATGAACTTTTGGTGATTAATGCCATAATTGACATGTACACAAAGTGCAAAAGTATAAGTGTGGCTCGTGCCATTTTTGATTCTGTTGCCCCAAAGGATAGGAATGTAGTGACTTGGACTGCTATGATTGGTGGATATGCCCAACATGGAGAAGCCAATGATTCCTTAGAACTCTTCTCCCAAATGTTAAAACAAGATAGATCAGTGAAGCCAAATGCTTTTACCATATCTTGTTCCTTGATGGCATGTGCTCGTTTGGCTGCATTAAGATCTGGTAGAGAAATACATGCCTATGTATTGCGAAATCAATATGATTCTGATGTACTTTATGTTGCCAATTGCCTAATAGATACGTATTCTAAATCTGGAGATATTGATGTTGCTAGAGTTGTGTTTGATAACATGAAGCATAAAAATGCTGTTTCTTGGACATCCCTAATAACAGGTTATGGCATGCATGGTCAAGGTGAAGAAGCAGTCAAGGTTTTCGAGGAGATGAGGAAAGAAGGCCTTCTTCCTGATGGAATAACATTCCTTGTCATGCTCTATGCTTGCAGCCATTCAGGAATGGTTGATGAAGGGATTAAATACTTCAGTTGCATGAGCAAGGAGTATGGAGTTATTCCTGGAGAGGAACACTATGCTTGTATGGTTGATCTATTGGGTCGTGCTGGACGCTTAGACAAAGCAATGAAGCTCATTGAGGGAATGCCTATGAAACCGGGGCAGGTAGTATGGGTAGCACTGCTTAGTGGTTGTAGGAAACATGAAAATGTGAAACTCGGGGAATTTGCGGCGAATAAATTGTTGGAGTTAGAATCAGAGAATGATGGGTCATATACATTGCTATCGAATATATATGCCAATGCCAGGCGTTGGAAAGATGTGACCCGGATAAGATCTTTGATGAAACATACAGGAATTAAGAAGAGACCTGGTTGCAGTTGGGTACAAGGGAAGAAAGGAACTGCAACATTCTTTGTTGGCGACAGGACTCATCCACAATCAGAACGAATGTATGCAATCCTCACAGAATTAATTCAACGAATTAAAGTTCTTGGATATGTTCCGGAGACGAGTTTTGCACTCCATGATGTGGATGATGAAGAGAAAGGTGATCTTCTTTTTGACCATAGTGAGAAGTTGGCTCTTGCCTATGGCATTTTAACATCAGCTCCAGGTGAACCTATCCGAATCACCAAGAATTTACGTGTTTGTGGTGATTGCCATACTGCCATTAGTTACATATCTATGATCATTCAACATGAAATTATATTAAGAGACTCCAGCCGCTTCCACCATTTCAAGAATGGATCCTGCTCCTGCAGGAACTATTGGTGATGCTGGAATGTTTGGATGTACAGTTGATTTCTCTTTCCTTCCTTTTCAGCAATGCAAAAGGGACAAGTATCCTTTTAACTAAATTTTCAAATCCACCATATGCTCAATTTTATTAATTGATAAAATGCACTTTCACCTATTGTATTAACCTCATCCTTTGGCCTCATTGCCTATTAGCAAGGGAAGACAATGCCCTTATATATGTCAAATCCTTCTCGCTTGAGAGAGGCTTTTCATGAGCTTCGACCGAATTGAATGAGAACCTGTTAGAGTACTGGATAGAGAATATATAGACCACTGTATATATATATATATATAGGGTTGCTTTGAGAATTCAATGGAAGTGTACGGATTCTTTTGCAGTTGGACTTATTTTATTTTCTTTCTGATTCACAGATGATTAACTTGAATCCTTTTTTTTTTTTTTTTTTTCCGAATTGAATGAGAACCTGCTTTAGAGCTACTGCGATAGGAATATATAGACCACCTGTATAGTATAGTATATATAGGGCTTGCTTTGAGAATTCAATGGAAGTGTTACGGTTCTTTTGCAGTTGGACTTATTTTCAATTTTCTTCTGATTTCACAGATGATTAACTTGAATCCTTTATTTTTTTTTTTTTTTTTAATAATCTACAAACCTTTCAAATTTTAAATATTCTATAAACCAGCGCGGTAAATATATTTTTTACAAAGCATGTTGCCAAAATTTGATAACATTCATAGTCAGGTCCTCTTTCTGCTTAAAGAAATCCTGTTATTGTTACGTAGTTCTACGTTTTTTGTGACATTCCCTAACCTCAAACCCTCGATAAATCATCCGTATTGAAAAGAATTATAACTTTGGTTTTCTAAAACACACAGATTTACCTGATAGAAACGAATTCAATTCAAAACATTAGTCTTATAACAAATCAAATTTCAGGGTATTTCTGATCCAATAACGTTGTATTGCTAATTTTTTTTTTTTTTTTTTTAATTATCACAAACCTTTCAAATTTTAAATATTCTATAACCAGGGGTAAATATATTTTACAAAGCATTGCCAAAATTTTGATACAATTCATATTCAGGTCCTCTTTCTGCTTAAAGAAGATCCTGTTTTTAGTAGTCTAGTTTTGTGAAATTCCTAACCTCAAACCTCGATAAATATCTATTGAAAAGAATATAACTTTGGTTTAAAACACACAATTTACCTGATAGAAAGAATTCAATTCAAAACATTAGTCTTATAACAAATCAAATTTCAGGGTATTTCTGAATCCCCAATAACGTTGTATTGTAATTACAGCAATTATAACAAGAATTTTATTCTAATATGATATACAGGTTAATTTAACAGCATAGGCCAGGTAAAAAAAAAAAAAAAAATTATTTCACATGGTATTATTGTATCTATATTGATGGTCAACTTACTCGGTGTGATTTGTGTACATATAAAATCAACAATTCTGCATCCATTATAAAGTCTGCTTTTAAGAATTCACCATTCACTTGCTGCTTATTTTCCATTTTAAGTACTTCTCCACACTGTCTAGCCCACATAGTTCCTTCACTATAGGCATGGTGGCAGGGACCTCCAAGTCGAATGTTGAACGGAGACCATCTTGGCAACCCCATAACTGAAGCTGTTTCCGGGCATCCTTAATAGCAGCTCTTGTTGCACAGTGAACTGATGCAGCTAGGAGCAATGGTGGCTCACCAGAGGCTGCAAAAAGCATATTTGATTCAACAACTTCATGAAACTACGCAGAACCTCCAACAAGAATTATACAGAAGCTTTTAAAAGCACAGGATTATATTTGTAGAGTAACTATAACTAGTACTGGAATTTGGGGTCAGATGTAATTGATTGACAGATGTTCAGCTTTCAGCAGTAACTTGTATCATTTTAAGCTTCAGTTTTAGTTCTTTTGTAGCGTGTAATAATTTATAATATCATAAATTTTCTTCATTGTGTTTTATCACATAAAATTTTAAAGATGTTCAAGAAAATTGCTTTTTTATTATTTCTTTTCCTGCCTTCTCTCAGAGTGGAAGAATTAAAGATTCTGCTCAGTAGGCTATACTTATGTTGCGAAAGAATAACTTTACAGCACAGTCATCAACTCATGGAACAGGAAAATCTCAGTTTCAGGCAGACATCACCCTTTCTTACTTGCTCATCCCGTTATTTATAGCAACAGTGATTCTTAATCTTATCTCTAACCAAGCTCAATAGTAGGTGTGCTACTACGCAGCATAAATTGGATAGCATAATCAATTTGGCAGCAAAGACAATATGTCTCAATTTTAATCAATTTTTTATCCTTGCTTTCTATAAACAATTAGTCCTCATTCTTCTGCTCCAACTAATCAGATAATTAATTTACCATTTGAATATTCATACTTCACATCCCTCCAAGAGACTTCAACAGAACATTGACCACTTGATTTATGATATATAAACAGTATACCTTTTGAGGAGAGAACACGCTTTTGGTGATGTCCACTGTTAAGAATTTCCACATTGAATTGTCTTGCAATGGTGTCTATTGTAGGGATCTTGTATGTCCATGTACCTTCCTCAATCACTAGTCCATCTGAGTTTGTAGTGTATTCTTCAAGCATGAAAAACCCAATTCCCTGGACAAAAGCTCCTTCAATCTGCAAAAACCAATTCCAACTCAATTAAAGAAGACCGTGAATATTGACCACCTACAATCTCTCTACTTATAAAGCTTCCAGGTAAGCAATAGATAGCATAATCTCTGTCCTTTAACTTGGTTATATATGTAGGAATGTAGCTAACCTGTCCCAGATCCACGGCAGGGTTAAGACTTTGTCCACAGTCATATATAATATCTGATCTCAAAATTGTTGTGTGTCCTGTAAGAAGGTCCACCTCCACCTGCATCACCAAAGCTTCATATTAAGCACTTAATACTTTTGACAACTGTTCAGTAGCTATCCACATCATGAGAATACAAAGCTTGATGTAAGCTTTAACATGCAGTGCAATGCCATTCAACTCTCAGCTTATATTGAGAAACAACACTACTTTGGTTTCAAGAAAAAAAAAGTAAAAAGAAAAAAAAAGGTAGAAGAAAGAAAGGTGTTGTAAAACAAACTTGCCTCACTCACTGCAGCACCATAATTCAAGTATTTCATGGAAGTAGAGTCAGGAACAAAAAAAGAACTCGCTGACAAGTGCACTGCTTCTTGATAGGCCTGCATGTTTTGTTGACTATAGCAGTTAGGTGGCAAAAATCTTCCATTTCTATAAAGAAGATCAAATTTGATAAAGAGTCTGCAGTTTGCAGAAACCATTCTTCTTGCAGAAGGCCCCACACAAAGAGAATAAGTAATTTAAAATCTAAAAATACCAGTGAAGGAAAGATAAAGTTGAGCGACCAAGTAGAAAAATAGAAAAAATAAAAAAGCACCATGGTTTTGATGATTTCTTCTAGTCATCCAAGACTTAAGTTCTAAAAGGGGCTAAGAGGAACCAAGGCAATGTTCAGAAAATGCAAATAGGTACCTGGCGAATAAGCGTCTCCCATCTTATAGAACCCATTTGCACCTGCAACCTATCTTTTAGAGGAGTTAGTCTGTCAACCAAAACTTTACAGCACATTCTAACTGCTTCACAGCTGGACTCAGATGTAGTGCTCCCAGAGGTAAACCCACCTTGAATTAAACTCAAAGTATCAGACTGTACAACTCGTACTTTATCAAAGAGGTCTCCTGCTCCGGCACATTTGATTGAACCAAGAGCAAATGCAACCATCTGTTTTACTTTTGTCCAGAGCCCCTGGCCCAGCTCTATTCCCCCAACTTCAACAGCAACAGATCCATCACTTAAAATGCTTACTTTTCCTGGAGTTGGCCTCAGCATCACTTCATGCACAATAGGTATTCGAGAAACACCTCTTTTCCTCCACAAATTACAGCTGTTAAACTCTTTTACCATTTCAGTCCTTTGGAAAAAGCTAGAAGTTGTCGCTACCTTATCCCAAATTGAAATTAAAGTGTACTCCAAAGGTTCTCCAGCTCCAATATCATAGAATAACTTTAAGCTATCATAAGCGTGGAGATTTATGGCTCTCACGGAATCTGCATCCATGGAGAGAGATGATGCTACATGTTCAATTACAGCTTCCGCAATATATGATCCTTGCACCTCTCCAGGGCCCCGCATTGCTGATCTACTTGGAAGGTTTGTTTTGCATACTTTTATATCAAAAGATAAAGCACCCCAGTCATACTTTTTCAATGCGCCCATAATATTATGTGGCACCACTGGACTTATATCTGGTGCTATGCCAGCATCAACCAATATATCAAGCTGTAAGGCTGTAATTTTCCCATTAGATTTGAATCCCACATTATAAGTTATTTTCATGGGATGCCTTCCTCCGGCCATTATCATATCGGTCTTGCGACTGAGATACATCCTGACAGGGCGCTGTAACTTGAATGCTGCAAGTGCACAAGCTGTTGCAACCTAAGAAGTGCATCCCATTGTAAGAACTTGAACCAACAGTTAAGAGATCGATGGAACTAGTAAATCCCCAATTAAATAATGCAGAGAGGAGGCATCAATATTAATAGAAACATCAATGATATGGAGACAGAGTAATTAACGGTATTAAAAATGATGCTTTTCAGAAGATATGTATAACATTGAATCATCCATTCTGCATATAATGCCTCATATTTGATTAGGCATTTTTCCCGACCATATGATACGTAAAAGCAAAGAGATCAAATTTGATGCTTGTTTCTTCTGGGAGGAGGTTACCATAATAACCAAGTTTACATTCCATAAATAAAAAAATTATTTTCCCTTTTCTTTTTTCCTTTTTGCTTCATTTTCTTTTACAGATGGGGAAAGGAACAAAAAGGCCTTTGCATGATTAGATATACAAGTTCCCACCATGGAATTTAATCTTGATTCTCAAATGCTGCTAAAAGATTCAAACTCGGTTACCCTATATTTTTTTCCCCTAAAAAAGCCATAACAATGTGAGAACATTATTGAAATATAGCAGAATCCTGTGTTTGCCGACACCAATATGCACATGATACAAGATTAGAAGTCTACAAAAAATTTGCTCCCTGAGAAAGATAGAAGTTTATGCAACAGTGGAGCCAATGTTTATGCCCATTTTAACTGAAAGCACAGGCGTCAACAATGTATTTTCTTTAATCACCAGTTTAGCCCCATGATAGCATTTATTTAGATTTATAACCTTTGCAGACCCTAAACCTAATGAAATGGATCACCAGGACTAAGTGAAACAGCAGCTTACTTAAATGAGATCTGCTTGACAAGTAGGCTAATAGATTTGTGTGTACATAGACACATATTAATAGAATCATATACAGTTTCGGTTCAAGACTAAGAGCAACCATGGTCTTTTATCATGCATGTCAACTTTAAAGTTAGCTGAAACAATCTGAAAACAGCTAAACTATTGTCTCTAGAGCAATCATTTGATCTATCAAAGAAAACTCAAAATCAACTGTGTAGAATTATAAATATTTAACCTAAGATGGTAGATTTGGTTTGTACTAATAAACAAAAAGATTGTGGTCAATTCCCACAGTTAGATATACTTATATAGATGTTTTGTGAGGGATATTTTCAATCAATGCAATTCCACTATTGTGAATTTCATCTAAAGTGATTATATGTCTCTTTCTAATAGAGAAGTAATTAGAATACATAACTACAGAGTTTGTAAAAGAAAGATGCTCACAGGCATGGCTTTTATGGCCTTTCCGCCAAAGCCTCCTCCAACCCTTCTTGCAATTACTCGCACATTATGTTCAGGAACCCCAAGACATCTTGCAATCACAGCATGTCCATACTCAGGGCATTGAATTGAACTGTAAACCATTATGCATTTGTCTTCATCAGGGATGGCAAGAGCAGTTTGATTCTCCATATAGAAATAATATTGGGACCCAAGTTTTATCTGAATGTCATAATTCAGCAGAAAGTTGGTTGTGAGTAGCTAGCACAAATCCTAAAGTTGAAAGATGATTCTCAAAAGATAAACAAGTCTAATTTTAAGGCTTGTACTTCTACTTCAAAAGGAGGCATATTTTTATTTCCTTTTTGGAGGGAAATACTCTATCAGTCCACAAATATAAGTCTTTTAACGTTTTTGCACGGTAATTAAGAAAACAATTAATTCCCCTAAATTATAAGAAAAAGTTTATCAATTTGACTAAATCACCTTTTATCTCACATCATTAATTATTAATGTGTTTAATATATACAAGTGTAAAATTGAAAAAAATTCATTAATTACTCCTTAATATTCTCAGAATACAACTTATACTTGTGGACAAAAAAACTACTCTAAAACTACTTATATTTGTGGACAGAAGGAGTAAGAAAAAAGAGGGTTGAGAAAGTGAAGAATACCTCAGCAGAGAGTATCTTGTGATCAGCTTCAGCCATTCCTTTTGATATATTGCCAACTTGTTTGGGGTAGACAAAAGGAGGGACTTCAAAAAGGCTACATCTTTCAACAGCCTCTTCTACAGTTAAAATGGGAGGTTCTAGATTTTCCAGGTCATAATCAACCACTGCAACATTTGATGCTATATCTGCATGTTTTTGTGTATCTGAAAGCTATGAAAATTATTTGGTCAGCTAAATCACGCAAAATAGCTGCCACGACTTAATCAAATGCATATTTACGTGCTTTCAAAAATAAACCATCTCAAAGGATGAAATTAATAATTTACAACCCGAAGTTGAGGTAGATTTTGACAAACATGAATGATGGAGAAAGAAAGTACCACAAGAGCAAGACGTTGTCCAGAAGATCGAGTAAACTCATCAGCAAACAAAGGTTCAGTACCAAATATGGTCTTAGAACCTATATTCTCCCCATTATTTGGTATGTCTTTGAAAGAAATAAGTGTATTGACTCCATCAGGAAGCAATTTAGGATTGAATTCTATACTCTTTACCCTTGCAAAAGGCTTTTTGCTATAGATGAAGGCTCCATATAGACAATTTTTAGGAGAGGGAATGTCATCCACAAAAACAGCCTCACCTGCATAATTTGTTAGATAAGTAAGATAGTCGTCTGCTTATTGGCAGCTCTCAGCTATGAGTCAAAGAAGCAATTTCAAAGCAATGTAGATCAAACCAGCACAAAATCATGGCAAGAGAAACAGACTGGTGCCAGTCATCAACGTGACAAAGTGGACAGCTGGGGATTTGGGAATAATTCTATTCATTCATCTCATTATTTACTTTTTGGGAAAGGGCCAACAAAATGAAAATTATCATGAAATACAAAGTTTGCTTGCATCTAAAGGAGAAAATGAAATCATAATATCATGATTAAATGACACGGATCATTAAACTTAAAGGTTCTTTTATATTTGATCACAGCACAAGATGTGATGCAAATGAGTTACAGAGGTTTTTTCTTCTTTTTTTTTTTTTTTCTTTTTTTTCACTTGATCACGTTTGAGATTTTCCAGCAACAATCTACCGGAAATGCTAAATGGACAGCCCCCTCACTTATATAATTGGCAAATACGTGGGGCTCATGCACGATAAAAAATACACTTTGCGACTTGAAGTCAATTTAAATGGGTGAGCTGACTCCTATCAAAAAAAAAAAAAAAAAAGGAGTCAGATCAAGTGGTTAATGTACTTCTACCCAACAAATTTCAACACAAAGCTTATGACCTGCACTAGCGACAGTTTGTTTTATAGCGATAAGTAAAGATGTCGTGCTCGCATATTGGCAAGCTCTTCAGGCTATTGAGTGCAAAGAGAGCAATTTCGAAAGCAAATGTTGATCCGAACACCAGATCAAACTCATCGGGCCAAGAGAGAAACAGACTTGACTTCTCTCTTTGTGGGTGCCAGTTCCATGATATCAAACTGTAGACAAAAGGTTTAAACTGGGAGAAACAAGATTTTAATTTAGAAGAGTTTTTATAGAATGTTACTGGACAGTTAGTTTTTTCTTGTTCGTGAACTCTCTCATTTATTTACTTTTTTGTGTGACCAAGGTGGTACCTAACAAATGAAAATGATTTATCAATTGAAATTAATTGCAAAGTTTGGAACGTTGAATCCTGTAAAGGAGAAATTGTAACATCAATACATTTCCATGATTAAAAATGACTAACGGATCGATTAAACACTCTAGCGATTTCCTATTTAGATATATCTCTGATCATTCACAGTTCTATCTAAATGATGTGATGCGAAGAGGATTGAGTTTACAGACGGTTTTTCTCTTCTTTTTTTCTTTCTTTTTCTTTTTTTGTCACTATTTTTGATGTCATGTGTTTTGAGTATTTTCGTTTATCAGGCCAACAATCTACCGGAAATGCGTAAATGAGACAGCCCTACTTACTATACTTGGCAAATACGTGGATGCAGCGGTCATGCCCCGTTAACAACCAATACACTTTGCGACTTGAGATAGTCTCACACTTTAATGGGTTGAGCTGACTACTATCAAAAAACAAAAAAAGAATGGTGAGCTGCCAGCTTCATGTCAGTACTTTGGTTTATAGTGTGTTGTGGTAGTGAACAACATTATAAAATTTGTGATAAGACAAAGAAAAAAAATAGAATAGAACAAAGCAGTTTTAGTTGAAAGAATTCAATTTGATATTTGCTGATCATCTAATTGACAAATTCAAGCTACACACTTTAAGTAAGCCTCACGAATTCTCCAATTCATTCTCAGATAGCATCGATACGCACATAACAAAGCCTCAACTTGATGCAATCAGGTTGGATAAAATCCAGTCGGGACATCGTACCCAGAAAGAAAAAAAAAAAAAAAAAAAAAAAAGAGTTTAGTGAATCAATTGATATTTTGTGATCAAATTAGAAACAAGCACAAAATTTAGTAACCTCCAATCTCATTCATCTGATACATCAAGAACATAAACCTCAATATGATCAGTTAAAATCCCAGTCGGACATGCTACCAGAAACAGTATAGTGCATAGGAGAGATAACTGTTAATTTTACGAAGCAACCCTTGACTGCAATATAATGTACAAATGATCATGTAATATATGATGATAAAATGTATACAAACCAGAAGATTGAAGAGCAGCTCCTGATTTTGTAACTGGCTTACCAATAGGATGGTATTGTTTATTTATTTGAATCACCTGCTTTGATGATGATATCAAAGGAGGGAAGTTTGTGGGGTCCAGGGTATCATAATTATGTTTCAATTTTACATCCTTGGATATTGAAGTTGTAAAATATTCGCCCAACCAATCATTTCGAAGAGTTTCTGTTAAGGGGCTAAGAAACTTAAAAAGAAAACCAACAGCCAAGCTTGACCTATAAGCAGGATTTCTAGTCCCATCTTCAGGTACCACTGCTTTAACTAATTTAACAGCTCCATATATAACATCGACGGTCAACAATTTTCCAGTTAAAAATTCCTCAACTTTCCTTGCTCTAATTGAATGTTTGGTTCCAAGAGCACCAAAAGCCAACTGACAGTTTCTTAGCACAATTCCCCCAGATAAATTTGAGTAGGAAACTTCAGCCAAGAAAGCAGCATTCAGATAGGACAGAGCATTTCCGAGGGGCCGCAGTGCAGCTCGAAAGGTTTCAAATAATAATTTGCTATCTCTTTCAGGAGTTGTGGTCTTGATTGATTCATAATTTGGGATTTTAACAGTCAAGAGTACATTTTTGGGATCCAAAGGAGGCCTTTCCAAAAACTCCTCCAAGGTAAGCTTTTCATGCATGGCACCAGCTGTTAAATTAACAAATGAACCAGCTGCAAGAAGTATCGTAGCAATATCTGAAGGAAAACATTTCCTTTGTGCCATCACCAGATTTCCCCCAATACTGCCGGTATTTCTTACAGATTTGGTAGCAATTTTCTCCATGTGGGCTGCTACGTTTTTGAACACCATGTTACTTTCTGAGAGAAATCCATCCTTCCTTTCTTCCCTCAGAGCTTCAATAGCTTTAGAAATGGTCACTGCAGCCCCAATTTCAATCCCAGACTCATCCCTCCTAATAATTGAAAGCTCAGGAATATACCTGACATCAATGTATTTATCATAGCGTTCTATTTCCTTATAGTAACCAATACCTGTATTACCAACCACTAGCTTCATTCGGACTCCATTGTTGGCATCACTTGTTTTTAGTAAGCTCTGAAGTTCCTCAAAGCTAGAAGGTTGGTACCAAGAAAATCTTTTAGACTCCAAATGTAAGGAAGACTTGACTTCCCTCATTAAAAATTCAGGGAAAGTACAAATCTGATTATTACGATCATAGAAAGGTAATGTGTTTACCTTTTCTTCTTGAGTCTCCTCCTTCTTCCAAAATGAGTTAAATCCCAAATCCTCTATATCAACGTCAGCTGCAAAACTTTTGCATGCATCAGCAATTGGTCGATATCCGGTACAACGACAAAGATTTCCTGCAATGGCTTTTTCAGCTTCAGTGGCGGTCAGTTTGGAGAATCCTGGAGGGGGTTCTGGTCGATCAGTCTTTTCAGCATTAAGAAGTGCTCCAAAGAGTGAAACGCACATTCCAGGAGTACAAAAGCCACATTGGGAAGCATGGAATCCAGTAAACCTTTCATGAATTGAGTGGAATCCATCTTTGCTATTCCCCAGGCCTTCAGTAGTGGTAATTGAACATCCATTTATACTGCAAAGAAGTGTCAGACACGAGCTTACTGTAAAATCCTCAACTTGGTCAAGCACTGGATCATACTTTGAGACCAAAACAATACAAGCACCACAACCACCTACAATCATGAATCCGAACATATTCTGAGAAACAACTTTAGTCCACATGAAATGCACAAAAAAGGAAAAGACCGAGAAAATTGCTAAAAATAGCTTTTTAAGTATCACGACAAAAGAAAACTTTAAGGCTAAAGATAGATGAACAACAGCCTAAGAAACTGCAATGAATTTTTAACCAATTAGAAACCTTTCCTTTCATTTCCAAAATAATTATCGTAAAGCTTTTATCTCAGCAGGCTAAAAAAATATATTCAATTTTCAAGATTTTATTGCACTATGAGCTGAGAATTCCAGGGGAAAAAAAAAGGTTCCATTCATCCCTTTGTTTTCTCAGAAAAGAAACATAAACACTATTCTGCAAGCAATCACCCCATTATTAAGACAAAAATGAACAGAAAATAAGCAATCTAAATTTCAACTAGTATCCAAACAACCCATTATCCTCAGCAGAGAAAGAGTCAACGCATTTCCAGAATCTTCTCGACAATATTTATATCTCCCACCAAAGTATATCAACATTCCATAAAGAATCAATTCATCAAACACTAAAAGTACATCACACGAAATTAGTAATTACAGCAAACACAGGCAAAAGTCAGTCAAGAACTACTCAAGAAAAAAAAAAGTTTAAAAAAAAACTGAAGTTGCTCACTAACCAATCCAAGTAAAAGCAACCCAGTTCAATATCCAATTAGTTTTCCTCAATGAAATAATTCCAACTTCAAAGTTTCTAAAAATACACATTATATCTTAGATATAGAACAAGAAAGATAGTACCTTCACCACAACTGAGCTTGACACTCTTGAAAGAAGTATCGGAACGCAAGAATTCAAGCAGAGTAGTAGAAGGGTCAATACTTGATAGCTCAAACCTCTGTCCATTAACAGCAAAAACCAGATTCTTGCTTCCTGTTGCTGCTGTTCTATCTTCTTCCATTTCAATGAGCGATGAGTCACGAAGAAACCGATGATATATGATAACGATAGCCACATTCCGTTTAAAGTTGAAAGCAATGGATAAACCGCACAAAGACAAAATTATGTCGCAATCGAAGGAATATTTAATTTTTCTTTAGAATCTTTTTATAGTAACAATAAATAATAATATCGTCATGAACTGGTTTAAGGGAATCTGTTGTGGACATTTATTGATGATGAACGAAAGAGACAAAAGAAGTGAAAACACCGTTTTCTAATTTCAGCAGGAGTATGACTCGCGATGAGCATGCTCTTGCCTGGTTTGATTTGGTTCCCAAATAATTGAATTCTAAATGAAAAAACCGATAATTGCCCAACTTTTCTTTTTTTTGTTAAGCACACGGACCGACTAATCTAAATTAGCATCTAATAGGCTTGCAAATGAGAAAAAGTGCACCCTCCCGAGTATTTAAAAGACTCCAGACTCAGAATTCGAATTCGAAATCCATAATATATTCTTTTCCTCCCATGTCACGCCTCAAAAGTAAAATTGCACAACTTTGGTATGAAATAACTTTTGTTATAGCGGAGCAAAATGCTTAAAATGTCCTCAATAGATTCAATGTGGCGAATTTTTCCTGCAATATACATGGAAGACATTTTAGATATTTTTTCCAAAAACAAATTATAGAATTTTGAGGATTAAAAGTGAAGAAAGGGTAAAAGTCTAACAACATAAATTAAGAAAAAAAAAAAAGAAAAAGAAAAGCAAAAAGAGATAAAAGGTCAAATCTTGTTAAATTGAGATTATAGTTATAATATATAAAGAAATACAATCTAATTAGGAAATTATTTCCTTCTTGTATAAAAAAAATGTAACAAGTATATCCAATATTAGGCCCAAAGCCCATATAATGTCCATCACTCTTAAAGTTTGATCAATATTCAAATTGGAATAAATACATCAATTTTTGCCAAAGAACACATAATAGAAGCAATAATTAGAATATGTAATTTAATTCCTGAACTTTTATAAAATAAATTTTATGGTCTTGAATTTTGAAAATAATTTTGTGGCTTTTGAACTTATTTTCTAATCTTGTGGCTTTGAACTTCACTTTTTTTTTTTTTTTTTACTTATTTTCTTAAATCTTGTGGCTTTGAACGAACTTCTCTTTTTTTTTTTTTTTTTCAATCTACGAGGTATAACATTATTATAGTACATGGATTTCAAGAAGCTACAATATTAAAAATTGAAGTTAAAATGTTACAATTTTTTTTATTTAAAGGTTAAATTATATATTTGGCCAAGTAATAATTAAACATAAATAATAATAAAAGAATTATTGACTCTCAACGGGTTACTCAAACTCTAATTTTCTTATATAAAAAATGTAACTTAATCTAATTCAAACACAAAATTATAAATTACACTTAATCAATCAATATATACAAAGAATAATGACATCAAACCAAATCATTAAAGCCAACAAAAAATAACTTATATCCATAAAAATTCTTAATTTTTTTTATTATAAAAAAATTATAATTTAACCATTTTCAAGAAATCTAAACGTAAAAATAAAAAAAAATTATTTTTTTACATGAGAAGCTCAATGGACAGCAGAGGGCAGCTCTCCCCTTCGAATAACATTCACCAAATTAGTGATGATTTTTGTGTTGGAGATGACTCAAACTCGAGACCAATCATACTAGATCTGATTCGCTAAAATTAAATAGAAATAAGACCCAATGAAATTAATGTAATGTGGAGGTAAATGTTTTACATTTCTTTGTTTAGATTTTTTTTAATGTGATTTTGAAGGTATTTAGGCATGATTACATATTAACTTAATCGGTATACGATAATAATGGAACACATTATAATTTTGAGCATTAAATTATAATTTATGGAAGAGTTATTATTGGTTTTTTCCTAAAAATTTTTAAAGATATCAGATAGTATTATAATGGGATGGGATGGTGATTTGGTGACGAGAAAGTGTGAGAAAATGGGAGAGAATGAAAGAAAATGGAGAATCTAAAGACATTAATTTAGAAGAATCATACGAGCTAAAATTACAAAATTTACTATCATGGCGTTTTCTTTCCTTTTCCAATTATATATATATATATATTTCATGAATGAAATGTTATCTCAGACCAAAATGTATAATAGATAAAAACAGCATCCCCATGAGTGAAGAAATTTACAGCTTTAACCCATAAGAGAAGAAGAAGAAGAAGAAGAAAAACAGAAGAAGAACAATGAAAGAAGAAGAAGCACAATCCAAGTTTATTAAGATGTGTTGTGCTTGACTACTAAAATCCATGGTACCTTATTATTAAGTAGAGCTTGATAACTATCAGTTGCCTTCCATTTTCCACTGTAAGTACTTAAGTAGAGCTTGATAACTATCAGTTGCCTTCCATTTTCCACTGTAAGTACCTCTCCACAATGTCCAACCCACAAAGCTCCTTCACAGTAGGCATGGTGGCAGGGACATCCACCTGAAATGTCGAGCGCGAACTGTCTAGGCAACCCCATGAATCAAGCTGTTTCCGAGCTTCGCTTATAGCTGCTCTTGTAGCACAGTGAACTGAGGCTGCTAGGAGCAGTGGTGGCTCACCAGAAGCTGCATAAAGTCCAGGCATATATATTAACAAATAGAGAGGACAAAAGTTCTTTTCCATGGAGAGAAAGTTTGACTATCTATTAATTTACAACCAATGTGATAGATGCGGTGCAAGTGCAAACTTGCAGAAGAGAGCCTTTTATAGGCAACACAATTATAAGGAAAATTTTCAAGTCTTGCATGCCATCTTTTGAAATTTAAGCATGGAAATCATCTACCTTTTGAAGAGAGAACACGGTTTTGATGATGCCCACTGTTAATTATCTCTACATTGAACTGCTTTGGTATGGTGTCTATTGTAGGTATCTTGTACGTCCATGTCCCTTTGGCATCTACTAATCCATCTGAGTTTGTTGTGTGTTCTTCAAGCATGAAAAATCCAATTCCTTGGACAAAAGCTCCTTCAATCTGTAAACATAATGGAAGTTGGAAAGCTTCAGACATGAGAATTTGACTAATGACTTATAAAGATCAATATATATCCAGCTAACCTGTCCTAAATCCACAGCAGGGTTGAGACTTTGTCCACAATCATATAAAATATCAGATCTCAAAATTGTTGTATGCCCTGTCAGAAGATCTACTTCTACCTGTGTCACCATGATCATATATCAAGTGCAAAATAATTTAGCTTTTGATAATTGTAACAATAATAGAGTCAATCACATCATCCTGATACAATTTTGAACATGAAGATCTCCCAGAATCTAGCTTATATCAAGAATCAGTAGAACTGCTACAGTTTCATGTATTAAAGGAAGATGAAGACAATGGTTTCGTGACACTTACCTCACTTGCTGCGGCACCGTAGTTTAAGTATTCCATGGAAGCAGACTCAGGGACAAAGTAAGAATTTGCTGACAAGTGCACAGCTTCCAAATATGCCTGCATTTTTATTAAAAGGATTAACCTCTCTCAAATGGACATCATGCAAATGTCATATAATTTTACAAATTCAATAATGCGAAGGAGAGGTAAGGTCAAGTAACAATATTTTGATAAAGTATGCATCGGATGATTTCTTCAAGTGATCTAGACTTTAGTCCAAAAGCGGTAAAGCAACAAATGAAGATGTTAAGCGAGATGTTCTAGAAATGCAGAATTCTACCTGACTGATAAGTTTCTCCCATTTTATAGAATCCATTTGCGCCAGCAACCTTTCCTTCACAGCCATCAGTCTCTCAACCAGAACATTACAGCAAAGTCTAACTGCTTCACAGCTCGACTCAGATGTAGTGCTCCCAGCAGTCATCCCCCCTTGAGTTAAACTCAAGGTATCAGATTGTATGACTCGAACTTTATCCAAGAGGTCTCCTGCTCCATCACATTTGATGGAACTAAGAGCAAAAGCAACCATCTGTTTTACCTTTGTCCAGAGGCCCTGGCCAATTTCAAGTCCTCCAACTTCAACCACAATAGACCCATCGTTTAGAATGCTCACTTTTCCAGCTGTTGGTCTTGTTCCGACTTCATACACTACAGGTATTCGAGAAATACCTCTTTTCTTCCACACATTAGACCTATTAAACTCTTTTATCAGCTCAGTCCTTTGTTCAAAGCTCGAACTTGTGGCTAACTTATTCCATATTGAAGTTAAAGTATATTCTAGAGGTTCTCCTGCGCTAAGATCATAGTATAACTTAAGGGTATTATACGTATGGAGATTTATGGCTCTAACAGAATCTGAACTGATAAAAAGAAAAGCCGCTACATTTTCAATTATAGCTTCTGCGATATATGATCCTTGCACGTCTCCAGGGGCTCGCATTGCTGATTTACTTACAACATTTGTTCGTCTCCAGGGGCTCGCATTGCTGATTTACTTACAACATTTGTTTTGCATACCTTTATATCAAAAGATAAAGCTCCCCAATCATACTTTTTAAGTGCACTCACGATGGCTTTTGGCATCACTGGACTCACATCGATAGATATGCCAGCATTGATTAATATATCAAGTTTTAAGGCAGTAATTTTTCCATTGGACTTGAATCCTACACTGTAAGTTATTTTCATAGGATGCCTTCCTCCTACCATTATCATATCAGTGTGGCGATTGAGATATACCCTCACAGGACGTTGTAACTTGTGTGCTGCAAGTGCACAAGCTGTAGCAACCTAAAACATTACATCCCATTGTAAGTATTTGCAACATGAATTTAAACAAATAGGCATGGAACGAGCACATCACTCATTAAATAATGCAAAGGACAGATACTAAAAGAAAAATAAAGTTATGGATCAGAAGGTCCCCAAAACTAAATAGAATTTTTCTTCACAGAATTGATTTAATCATTTTACTTGTCATGCCTTTAATTTCCCTACTCGACCTGATCATTGGCCCAACTGCTAATTTTCACTGGTTCTGGGTTTTATAGTAAAATCTTTAGTAACGTGTATTTTTGTAATAAAATTTTTGGTTTTTAGTACATAAATATGCTATAAAAATTGTGTGCATTAAAAAATATTAAAAAATTGGAAATACTCAAGGAAATTATGTTACAAGGTTATTAATGATTTACATAAAAATATTCCAAAACAAACACACAAGAGAGTTATATTACATAAAAATATTCCAAAACAAACACACAAGAGAGTTATATATGCGTGTGTGTGTGTGATTTCTACCTTTTTTTTTCTCTCCCTTGTTTCCCTGGAATAAGAGGAGGGTAGAAGAGGGGATGAAAAATATCCTACCTTATGTGAATGTGATATTTGTTGCCAGCAAAAAGGATGCAAGCAGCAACTCCACCAATTTTGGTGTACAGTTGGTTATGTATTTCTAATGGTAAAGTAAGATTGTTGAGATCATATATGTATTACAGAAGGATATCTACACGCATCGGCCTTTTAAGGCCTTTCCACCAAACCTCCTCCAACCCTCCTCTGTAAGCACACGCACATTGTGCTCAGGGAACACCGCAGACATTTTGCGATTACAGTGTGTGCGATTATCTCGGGGGCTTGATTAGAACTGGAAACCACCATGCCAATGTGATCGTTCAATCAGCGGGACAAGCAAGCAGCAGTCTTGATGTCCGATATAGAAGTTATTGTTGACCAATTGTTATCTGGATGTCAATAATTCAGTAGTTGAGAGTTGGCAGTGAGCAGCGAATTCCAAAACTGAAAGATAACTTACTAGAAGAAACGTATTGGAGCCTTTCCAGGCTTGGGTTTGGGAGAGAAAAATCCTCAGCCAAAAAATACCTCGGCAGATAGAATCTTGTTATCTGCTTCAGCCATTCCCTTAGATACATCACCAATTTGTTTGGGGTAGATAATTGGCGGCACCTCAAAAATGCTAGATCTCTCAATAGCCTCTTCTACAGTCAAAATGGGTGGCTGTAGATTTTCCAGGTCATAATCTACCACAGCGAGCTTCGATGCTATATCTGCATTTCTTTGTGTATCTGCAAGCTAAGAAAATCATTTGACAGACTAGATTAGGCAAAAACAGTTTTCATAGTGCATACAAAAATGATACTGCAATCAACAGAAATGAGGCGAATGTTGCTACACAAGTGATGGCTGAAAAACATACCACGAATGCCAGAGGCTCTCCAGCATACTGAGTAAGCTCCTCAGCAAACAATGGTTCAGGACCAAATGCAAAGAGACTGCCAATATTTTGCCCACCTTTTGGAATGTCTTTGAAAGAAATGACTGCAGTGACTCCATCTGGAAGGACTGCAGTGACTCCATCTGGAAGTGATTCTGAATTGAACTTTATACTCTTTACCTTTGCAAAAGGCTTTGTGCTATAAATGAATGCTCCATGTAGACAATTTCTAGGAGAGGGAATGTCATCCACATATACAGCCTCACCTACAGAAGAAGTTAAACAAGTCAGTTTACTTTCGAAGGGGACAATTTGGAAAGAATCCAAATTTACTTATGAGGCATAATTTTCAATAATGTAAACCTCAATAAGAAAATTTTTGGACCTGTATCAAGTCAATGGAGGTAAAACAAATGTAAATTTCATATGGAAGGAAACTCAATGGTCAAACTGTACTATGAAAATGAGAATACTAACCAGAAGCTTGAAGAAAAGCTCCAGTTTTTGCAATCGGCTTCCCAACAGGATCATACTGCTTGTTTAATTGGATCACCTGCTTGGATGATAACAGCAAAGAGGGGGATTTAACATGATCCAGCTTATCATGGTTCTCCTTTAATTTAATTTCCTCAGACATTGAAATATCATCGTGTCCATTCTGTTCCATTCAGCCAAAACCCTTAGAGGCGATCATTTCTTTAAAGGGCCAAGAAAGTCAAAAGAAAACTGGACAGCCAGAGGCTTGACCTAATATCAGGATTTTGGAGTCCCATGTTGCAGGTACACTGTAGCTCTAACTAACTTTAAATAGCTTTCAATATATAACACACCAATGGTTAACAGCTTTCCAGTTAAAAAATTCTTCAACTTTCCTGCCCTAACATGGCATGTTCTTTCCAAAAGCACCAACAAGCCAACTGACAGCTATCAACACAATTCCACCAGATATTTTAGAGGCTGGAAACTCTGAGCCAAGGAAAGCAAGCATTCAGATAAGCTAAAGCACTTCCTAAGGGCCCTTGGTGCAGCTCGAATAGGTTTCAAATATCAGATTTACACATTTCTTTCACCGAGATTTGTCCTTAATTACTTCAAACATTTTGGAATTTAAACAGTTCGAAGAGAACTGCTTTTGGAATCAAGGGGAGGCCTTTTCTAAAAACTCCTCCAGAGTAAGCTTTTCATGCACCGTGCCACTTATTACATGAACATAAGGAACCAGCTGCAAGAAGTATTTGTGGCAATATCTGAAGGAAAACTTTTCCTCTGCTGCCCATTCACCAAATTGCCACCAATGCTTGCCTGTATTTCTAACAAATTTGTTAGCCAACTTTCTCCAGATGATCTGCCAACATTTGGTTGACAACATCTGTACTTTCAGAGCTAGAATTCACATTCACTTTTATTTAGTTTCCCTCAAAGCTTCCAATTAACTTTTGAAAATCAGTCACAGCTGCCCCATTTAATCCAGTCCATCCCTCCTAATTCTTGGAAGCTCAGGAATATACCTGAGATCAATATATTTATCACAGTGTTCTACTCTCCTTGTAGAACCACGTACCTGATTCCAACACTAGTTTCGATCCGGGAATTCGAGGGCCATGCCAGACGGTTTTTAATAAAGCCTTTGAGCTCCTCAAACTACAAGGTTGACTGCAAGAGCATCTTCTTGCCAAGAGCATCTTTTAGAATCCAAAAGCAGGGGAAATTTAACTTCTGTTTTTAAAAATTCAGGGAAAGTGCAAATCTCTTGATTATATGGAGGCATACTACCTATCTTTACTTCCTGCGGCTCTCCCTTTTTCCAAAAAGAATTAAGTCCCAAGTCCTCCATATCAACATCTGCTGCAAAACTTTTACATGCATCAGCAATGGGTCGATATCCGGTACATCTACACAGATTTCCTGCAATAGCTTTTTCAGCTTCATTGACTGTAAGCTTGGAGAAACCCGGAGAAGGCTCTGGTCTATCAGTTTTTTCAGCTTTAACAAGGGCTCCAAACAAGGACATGCACATTCCAGGAGTACAAAAGCCACATTGGGAAGCATGGAATCCACTGAACCTTTGGTGAATTGAGTGGAAACCATCTTTACTATTACCAAGGCCTTCACTTGTTGTGATTGAGGCTCCATTTATGCTGCAGAGGAGCGTAAGACATGAGCTCACTGTAAGATCCTCAACTTGGTCAAGCACTGGATTGTACTTGGAGAGCAAAACGACACAAGCACCACAACCACCTAAAATCATAAATTACAATTTATAGAGCACATTATTAAGAAACAGTAAAGTGTTTTACATTCCTATTTATTCATTCTTAATTACATTCTGACATAATCTGGGGCACAAGAAAACTCAAAGGTCAAGGAAGAAAAAATAAAAAGAAAAAAAGATTATGTAATCAAAACAAGTATCTAGCAGATTACTTACCTAAGTTACATTAATAGTTTTTTCCTTTCATTCCTTTTCTAATTTTTCCCTCATCGGAGGGAAACAGAATATTATTCATCTATAGAAAAAAATACACTCCATAACCTTTTGATGTCTCCTTTCCATTGATAAAGTTAACTAGTTACGTCGCAGGTTGACTATACTCGTTATATATTATTTTTACTTGTTTAATTTTTTATTTATATAATATTAAAGCTATCTATTTATTGTAAAGGATATCTAAATCTCTTACTAATTGATTAAGTAATGAAAAAAATTATTATTAAAAATAAACCTCTCTAGAACTAAACATATAATAAAAAACAAATTACATTAAAAAACTATCAATTTAAAATCTCAAAAATTAGCTAATTCTTTAATTGGAAAGTCTATTGATTTTGATGTTGAAGGACAAAAAAAAAAAAAAAAAAAAAAAAAAAAAAAAAAAAAGGACTAAAGTCCAATTTCTTTTTATGCAAACCACACTGCTGGGGGACAAAGAGATACCGAAGCTTGTCTACAACTTGTGAGTTATGTGCTTTGATCAGGAATTACATTGATGATCTATTCTTGATCTATCTTGGCATTGTATTCAGCTGCATGACTATTTTGAAGTATCTAGCTCTGATTAAATTTCTAAAATGGTTCGTTATTTGCGTTACATATATAATCATGTATCCAGTTTGAATAAAAATAATAAAAGAGGAAATTTGAAACATTCCTAAAAAGGAGGCGAGACACTCATAATGGGAATGAGTGTATGCAATTCTTTTGTTTATAGTATAAAATAATCCAACCAATATATATGGAAAAAAGAAAAAAAAAATAAAAGTGTTGCATTTTTAAATAAAAAAAAATTGAAGAAACATAAATATAAATAGGTTAGATATAAATAAGAAAAATTTAAAAGTTTGAAAGTTAATTGAAGTTAATTAACATGCGGAATAATGATTAGTAATTATTACTAATGAGTTTTAATGTGTGAAAGAATTTGTTATATAATTTTGTTTTATTTGTGAAAGAACACGTGGAATATGTATATTTTTATGTATTTTATAAATTTATTTTTTTGTTAAATTAATTAACATCTTAATTAAAAAGATAAAATTTTAAATTTTAAAATGCTTAATTATCCATATGTATTTATTTAAAAAATAAATTTAATAGATTATATCCAATCGACTAAATAAAATATAATTTTCTAATTGGCTATGACTAAGGCTATTTTAAGATTTCTAAAATTTCACTAAGGTCATTATAGGTAATCTCATTATTCCACCGCTCATTCTCACTTTTATATATAATATAGATTAGTTAACATTTTTTATATATTAATAATTATGTTTATACAATAAGAATAATTATGTTTATACAATAAGAGCCCATATATTTTAACACTCTCTCTGAAGCCCTTAAGTGACAATTGGGCCACCCGACAAGGATACTATGGTCCGGCCCACACAACAACTTCCCAGGCTATAATACAATGTTAAAAACCTAAGTTTAGTTAAATTAATTAATAATTATATTAAAAATTGACATATATATTCTTAAAATATCCTTTTTTTGGGTGAACCGTCTTCAAGGAACTCTTATCAACACGTATCCTTATATTTCTCATTGATTGCCACGTGGCCCCCTTATCAACGTGAGTTGACGCCATCCCACCAAAGCCAAATTGAGCAGCCGTAGTTACTTTAAATCTAATTTTCTATTGCACTGTATTATTCCATTTCTGTCGTTTTTGTGGAAATTCTTTTGCTAATAAGCTTGCTTGGCATTTGTTGTGTATTAAATTAAAGTAAAAACTAAAAGTCCGGCTGAACAAAATCATCGAACCAAAGCCAATCCGTTCGGTTCGGTACCGTCCCCATTTGCAACGTCGGTACCGTCCCCATTTGCAACGCAACAGTGTCCTTTCAAAATAGTTCAACTCAATTTTACAAAGACTGTGTTCTTGCGATAATATTTTAGAAAACTTTTGTTAAAATGTAAGTGTCTTATAAAAGTTAACATATATAACGTTTAACTTTTAGTATTAAAAGAAAAATTATTCCGTTTTATAACAAGTTAACCTATGTAATGTGTAGCTATTAGCGGATGAAAAGCTATTTAAATAGTGCTATCAAAACAACTAATTTTACCGAATAGACTAAAAATCTAATCAGTTAGGAATAAAACCGAAATGATTCTATAAAAAGTTGATTCAATTCTCACAATGATTTCGATCCGATTCTAATTCATCTATAGTGCAATTTGATTTTGAGTTAATTCTAACTCTGAGCTTTTGCCTACTAGAATGGTGAGTCAAATTTCAAGACAAGAATTGAAGGACCTAAACCATTGAAACATCAAAATTAAAATTGAATTATCTCAAAGTTCGATCTAATTCAGTTTAGAAATTCTATCTATTCAAATTACAATTTCGTTAGCATATATTCAAAAAAAAAAAAAAAAAAAACTTTAATTACTACTAGATTAGACATGTATAACAGTCAAACAAAAAATAAGAAAAATGAAATAATTTATAGGCAAATAAGAAAAATAATGAGCTACTCAGTCATACGAGAAACTTGTATTTGAACTTGTATTATACAGAGGAAGAAGAAGATAGAGTACCTTCACCGCAACCGAGCTTGACGCTTTTGAAACTAGTCTGTGTACGCAGGAATTCAAGCAAAGTCGTAGAAGGATCAACACTAGAAAGCTCAAATCTCTTTCCATTAACAGCAAAAACCAAACTGTTCTTATTTCCAGTTTCTCTTTCTTCTTCCATTTCAGTCGAGCCAAACAAAGAAGAAGAAGAAAAGCTGCATTGAGCCTATCGCTTCACAAATATATAAACGACGAGAGAAAACTACCGTGGAACACAGAGAGCCAAAGAAGATGTCACAGTCACTTGCGTTCGCTTTTAACTACTTTGTTTCTTTATACAAAAAAAAAAAAAAAAGAAAAAAGGATTAAATAAATAAATCAACAGTACATTATTGAAAGTGTTGAAACATTCAAATTGAACGCAGTGCAGGATGTGGTATTTCTAATTTTATATGGAAAAGAAAGAAAAAGGTTATGGAAAAGAAAGAAAAAGGTTCTTCAATGGCGGACATAACTTATGCACGTCATTGTCGTTGATTAATTTCAATTCGTCAAATTCATAATTTTCAGCTGGCAGCTAAGCTTTTGGGTTCAACAAATATTAAACATTCAAGGATAATTCTGAATAGGAGTTTACAAACGTTTCCGCACCATTACGGCTTCCAAAGGAAATTTTTCGTGCAATATAAGTGTTTATAACTTAGCACAATTAATTATTTAATCCCATATTTTAAAAAATGCGTATGCATTCCTTTAATTAATTAGGCTCCATTTGTTATAATTATTTGTTTTTAATTTTTTATTTATTAAAAATATGAAGCATATTTTAGTTTTTGGTTGCTTCTTTGTTTCAAAATTTTTTTTCCTAAATTTTTTTTTTCTTTTAGTTTATGACGTGAAAAACTCTTCCAATTATCAAGTATCTCCCATATTAAGTCATTAAAGAATTTAGTTAATAATAAAAATTTTAAAAATCTAAAATTTGAGAAAAAATGATTAAAAATATTTTATACTGTAATTTTCAAATTTCAAAGTTACAGTAAAGTAACTATTATTTTTTTTTTTAAAGGAATAACTATTGATATTATGTATACGATCAATCGAATAAAAATATAATATCTAAATATTATGACAAAAATAATACTAAATCACATTAGATTTATATAGATAAAGAAAATAATAATAAATTTAAAAATAATACTAAATAAAGAAAAAATAGGAAAAAGGTAAAGAATTTTAATAGAGATAAAACTTATATTTTTTATATATAAATGACGTTAGATTTATACAAATAGAAAAAAGAAATAATAATAATTTTATGAGTATAAATCTTATAAAAATGAAAAAAAGGAAGAATATAGAATTCAAAAAAAAAAAAAAAAAAAAAAAAAAAAAAAAAAAAAAAAAAAAAAAAAAAGACAGTTACGTGAACTTTACGAGTATTGTCAAACATGCAATACTATTATTAGTATCAAAACATTAAATGCCGTATGAAAGTCGTTGCCTAACAAATTTGTTAGTTAATGCAAGGACCTACAGGATTAATTGCATGTATTAACTTAAACTTTGAAATTTGCGAAGCCTTTTACAGACAAATAAATAAATTGTTAATGCATATATTCTTTTGTTGCTTAGCTCAGGCCTGCCTGCGATCAAAAATGGTGGCTGCAATTTTTGTTTTTAGTTTACTTTTTTTTTGCCGTATGAAAGTCGTTGCCTAACAAATTTGTTAGTTAATGCAAGGACCTACAGGATTAATTGCATGTATTAACTTAAACTTTGAAATTTGCGAAGCCTTTTACAGACAAATAAATAAATTGTTAATGCATATATTCTTTTGTTGCTTAGCTCAGGCCTGCCTGCGATCAAAAATGGTGGCTGCAATTTTTGTTTTTAGTTTACTTTTTTTTTTACTTTTTTTTTTTTTTTTTTTTTACACAGTTTATTTAGTTTTTTAGAATAAAAAACAATTTAGTTAATATATATATACATAATATATTAAAATGCAAATCAGGTCCCAACAATTTTCATACAATTATCTTTTGTTGCCAATTGAATTAAAAATTATCTTTTGTTGCCATTGAATTACTTATATTATTAATTTTAATTTTAAGTTATTTAATTTTATATATGTTTTTAAATTTTAGTTTTGAATTTGATTTCATTCTATGAATATATAAAATTCACGTAAATGTATATTTCAATTGTTTGTTATAAAATATTTAATTACAAATTAACAAACTTAAAAAAATTTTAGAATTCTAAATTTATTGAATAAATACATGATGTTTAATTTATTCAAAGGGATAGATTTAATATTATAATTCATGATTCTATTTTAATAGTTTTTAATAGTTTTTACAAAGTAATATGAAATTGAATTGACTGAATTTAAAATTACAATAACATATTTTAAATTTTAAATTTTAAATTTTAAGTACTATAATAGTTATTTTCATTGTAATTTCTAATATATAAATTTTAAGAAATCTTTTTTCTATTGAAAGTCATTATGTATACTAAAAAATCTGTATTATTTTTAAAAATATAGAGATGTAAATATTTAATTAGCCAAGTCATAGGGACTAGAATTAATTTTTTAATCAACAACATGTAAAATTATACTCTCTATCTATTATTATAAATGCTTTAAAATTTATTTTAACTCGTTAGGAGATGAAAGTTCGAAATAACATAACGGGCTCTACAATGATAACTTGACATAAGGGAGATAATATCTCCACTTTGTCAAGAATGTAACAGAGATAACATCTTCACTCTCTTAGTTATATAGGAGACCTTACAAACAATAAAAAGATCATACAACGGAGACATTTTTTTGCAAATCACCACGTAATATTAATTAAATGATAAAAAATAAAAATTACTATTCAAAAATTTGTGAAAAAAGATAAATGATGTGATAGCAATTTAAATTTGTTATTTCTTGTGTTTCCTCGTAAAAATGAAAAAGGTACATGCAAGATTTGGTGTAAGATGACGTGCTTCCTTACGTTTTGGAAGACAGATGCAAAGGAAAAATCAAACTCAAGAGTGCCTTTTGACTTGTTACTGTATTGATTCGGGTCAAATTAAACGGTTGATTTACTTAATTATATAATAAATAAATTATTATTCAATTTAATAACTTTAATTAAATTATTTTTTATTATTCCACTTTAATAACAATTTAATAACTTTAATTAAATTATTTTTTATATTTATTTTCATTATGCCATGTAAGACAATATTTCATTCAAAGCTCAAATTGACAATTGAAAATTTTCACTTAACTTTTTATGTTTTTTTTAAAAGTTAACTTTAAAATGATAAAATAATAGTTTTTTTGTATATTACTGATAGTTAAAAAACAAATAAAAGATTATGAAGAGAAAAGTAATAAATTTAAGATATGATTGTCGATTTAACATTAATCTATTTTGACAATACAAAACATTACAATTGGCATCAATTCGTGGAAAAATGGTTAAATAATAAAGAAATCCAATAGAGAATTGGCAACAAAAAGGTTAATAAAAAAAAGGAGTAATCCAATCATAAAAACTAAGTAATACTACCTTCGTTCCATAATACTTATCACATTTGAAAAAATAATTTGAAACGTTCCATAATACTTATCACATTTGAAAAAATAATTTGAAACTGTAGTTTTAAAGAGTAATAAATCTTTTCTTTTTCATATTTACCCTTTATATAAATCAATAAGTATTATTTCAATTTAATGATTTTCTTAGAGAATTAGTATTAAATTAAGAATAGTATAATCAATTTACTCAATAATTTATTGTAATTTAAATAAATTTAATAATTTTCTCAAGAGAAGTGAAATTTCAAATATAACAAATATTATAAAATAAAGGTAGTAAAAGTATCTCCGATGCAAATACTGATTGCTCATCAAAACAATGAAAAGACCGCTCTTATTTAATTGTCATATCAAAAAAATGGAAAGACTTTTTGAAAAATACTCTCCAATACTAATACCTATTTAGGATGTCAGCTGATGTGTCAAAAAAATAATAATAATAGACATTATCTACTACACCTATTTTTAGAGGATCTCGTAGACAATGTTAACATTTATTGTTCTTTGGTGATTGGTTGCATATTAAATTGCGGGCCTAGAAGAGAGAAAAAAGAGAATAAAAGAAAATTCCAAACTAATACATTGAAGAGTGTTTTAAAATTCATTGTCTATAAATAGACACTCAACCATCATCGTTCACACCTTCTATTTCACATAACACCCACAATCCACGTTAGCATCAGAAATAATCTAAGCTATACACTTCATCCATCTTATAAAGATAGATTGTCTATATTCCATTTTGGGATGTACCAAAATAAATGTCCATTTCTATTTGTAGCATGCATTTAATTTTTTTTCCCTTTTTCACCCTTCAATAAATTCACTTTCACATGTGATTTATATCTATAAACTTGAGCTAATTTATTGTGAATAAAGGTAGAAAAGAGAAACACGTAAATTATCACTATATTAATTATATTTTCTTAGAATTTGTAGAAAAAGAAATGCGATTAATTATATTTTCTTAGAATTTGTAGAAAAAGAAATGCGACAATCTTTTGAGAGAGAGGGAGTAAGTACGCAAGAAAATGCTCACAAAGAAAAAAAAATTTTCATTCTTGCTGCCATAATGATTCCTTGTATTCATGATACATAAAATAAATTTGATCTTGTCTGGAAAGCATCTTCTAGACCATCACTAGGAAACTAAACACCAATTTCCTATCACTAACCGCACAACATGGCCAGGCCTTACCAATTTCCCAACCAAAGGAACACCACAAGTACAAGTTCCTTATATTAAAGCCATTGCAATAGAAACTCTAGAGAAGGGTTGAGGGAAGGAGCAACAATTCTGTGCTTATCATTTGAAGCACCAATGTTGCACGGAAACAGAAACGAAGAAATGTGAAAATGCGAAAACAACATTTAAAATATAATTTTACACGGGAAAACAGTATTTTGCCCATGGCTAGGAGTTTCGATGCAACATAGTGAAGCACTACATTTAAAATGGATGTTATAACTCTGCATACACTCAAAACAAAAGGGATAACTGGCTTGGATGGACAAGGACCATGGTACAAATACCACACATGCTGAGGTAGCAGACACTAAGAAGTGCTTCAATGAAGGTAACCAACAAAGGTTGGAAATATCCTTCCGTTTTCATACTCAAATTCACTAATTCAAGCATATTGCTGACAATCCATCCGTCACGGTGATTTGCACAGAGCACAGCTCTGAATTTAAAGGTCGTAAGGTTCATTTCAGTACCTATATAACGAGTTGGGTTCATTTCATTACCTATTTATGAGTAGTACTCGTTATAGTTGAGATATCCCCAAAAACAAGAAAGCCCAAACTTTCCATGCCTAGGTGACTTGAGATAACATAGATGCAATTCTTTTAAATTTTTGTCAAACTTCTGCTTTATGGCAAGCACCTGCAAAAGCGAAACACTTTATTAGTAGTCCAATATGAGCTACACAGACATGTATAGCTGAGCTTATCTCAAAATAATACAAATTAGTGTTTCACAAGTAAAACAATGTAACAAGAGCATGAGGCATCTCTGTATTATTTGGCATTCAGTTGACTCTCTGGCCTGATGGCTTAAGAAAGAATCCATATTCACATGAAGCTTCTCCACCGAACCAATAAATATGGAAATGCCACTTTTAAGATATTAATCAACACATATTGGAGAAAGATGTAGGAAATCACCTGGGATAGCTTGGGATATATTGATTCCTAGAAGTTTACTCAGAAGTCGTATATTGATCCTTCCCCATCCCAGCACATTCTAGCCAGTAAACGAGAGAATGGAGTCTAGAGGCACAATTGCAAAAATGCTTTCTATGATGCTGGCTACAGACCGTGTTTCATCGATAAAAACATCCTGTGAAGTTTTATATCCACTGTTAAGTATCAAGAACTATCATTAATGGAAATGAAAAAAAAGAGCAAGGTGCAATAACTGCATATAGTTTATGAAATATATAAGAGAAAAGAACCGAGTTCAGCAGACAAATATAGGTAGTATATAAATTCGGACGAAATTCAATTTAATTCATGTCTATAGGAACATAGGAATCATGTATTAAGAAAGAGGCTTGAAACACCTTCCTTACTCAGCTAGATGCATTGAATAAATCAAAAACATAACGACAATTCCAACAATGAGGAAAATAATAGTATTCCATGCTAAAAATCCTTAGGTTCAGCTGTAAAACATATTCTTTTCAGGACAAGGAGCTTTGGGAAGAATACTATCATTCTCCTTTACAGTTAGCATATGAGCATGCGAAACACCCACAATTAGGTTGGTTAGGTAATCTCTTTTCCCTCATTTGACTTCAAAAGTTACATATAATTCTGTTCCATCCTATCCTTGCAATTTGCAACGATTGTGGTCAATGAAAGAGACTGAACAAGGTTATCTCGCCATGGGAAAAAATGACAAAAATGATACTGCAATCAACAGAAATGAGGCGAATGTTGCTACACAAGCGATGGCTGAAAAACATACCACGAATGCCAGAGGCTCTCCAGCATACTGAGTAAGCTCCTCAGCAAACAATGGTTCAGGACCAAATGCAAAGAGACTGCCAATATTTTGCCCACCTTTTGGAATGTCTTTGAAAGAAATGACTGCAGTGACTCCATCTGGAAGTGATTCTGAATTGAACTTTATACTCTTTACCCTCCATCTGGAAGTGATTCTGAATTGAACTTTATACTCTTTACCTTTGCAAAAGGCTTTGTGCTATAAATGAATGCTCCATGTAGACAATTTCTAGGAGAGGGAATGTCATCCACATATACAGCCTCACCTACAGAAGAAGTTAAACAAGTCAGTTTACTTTCGAAGGGGACAATTTGGAAAGAATCCAAATTTACTTATGAGGCATAATTTTCAATAATGTAAACCTCAATAAGAAAATTTTTGGACCTGTATCAAGTCAATGGAGGTAAAACAAATGTAAATTTCATATGGAAGGAAACTCAATGGTCAAACTGTACTATGAAAATGAGAATACTAACCAGAAGCTTGAAGAAAAGCTCCAGTTTTTGCAATCGGCTTCCCAACAGGATCATACTGCTTGTTTAATTGGATCACCTGCTTGGATGATAACAGCAAAGAGGGGGATTTAACATGATCCAGCTTATCATGGTTCTCCTTTAATTTAATTTCCTCAGACATTGAAATATCATCGTGTCCATTCTGTCCATTCCGCAACCCTTAGAGCCGATATTTCTTAAAGGGCCAAGAAAGTCAAAAAGAAAACTGACAGCCAACTTGACCTTATTCAGGATTTGATCCATGTTCAGGTACCACTGGTAAGCTCTAATTAATTTAAATTAGCTTCATATATAACACCAAGGTTAACAGCTTCCAGTTAAAAATTCTTCAACTTTTTGCCCTAGATGGCGATGTTTGGTTCCAAAGCCACCAAAAGCCAACTGACAGCATATTCACCAATTTCACACCAGATGATTTTGAGCTGCGAACTTGGAGCCAAGAAAGCAGGCGATTCAGATACAGCCTAAAGCACTTCCTAATGGCCTTGGTGCAGCTCGATAGGTTTCAAATATCAGATTACATTTCTTTCACGACGATTGTCCTTAATTACTTCAAATGGAATTTTTACGGTTGAGACAGAATGCTTTTTGGAATCCAAGGGAGGCCTTTCTAAAAACTTCCTCCACGAAGTAAGGTTCATGCACCGTGCCCACTTATTAATAACAATAGGAAACCACTGCAAGAAGTATTGTGGCAAATCTGAAGGAAAAACTTTTTCCTCTCGTGCCAATCACCAAAATTGCCTACATGCTTTGCCTATGTATTTCTAAACAATTTGTTGCACTTTCTCACCAGATGTCTGCAATTTTTGTTTGAACTATCTTACTTTCAGAGCTAAATTCACTATTCACTTTTATTTAGTCTCAAAGCTTCAATAACTTTGAAAAATAGTCACACTGCCCAATTTCAAATACCAGTCCCATCCCCCTAATCTTGAAGTCGATATATACCGAGACAGATATATTTTAATCACAGTGTTCTACTTTCCTTGTTAATAACACCGTACCCGATTTTCAACCACTAGTTCAATCCGGAATTCAGGGGCCATTGCCAAAGGTTTTAATAGCTTTGGAGCTCCTCAAAGCTTACAAGGTTGATGCCAAGAGGCCAAGAGCATCTTTTAGAATCCAAAAGCAGGGGAAATTTAACTTCTGTTTTTAAAAATTCAGGGAAAGTGCAAATCTCTTGATTATATGGAGGCATACTACCTATCTTTACTTCCTGCGGCTCTCCCTTTTTCCAAAAAGAATTAAGTCCCAAGTCCTCCATATCAACATCTGCTGCAAAACTTTTACATGCATCAGCAATGGGTCGATATCCGGTACATCTACACAGATTTCCTGCAATAGCTTTTTCAGCTTCATTGACTGTAAGCTTGGAGAAACCCGGAGAAGGCTCTGGTCTATCAGTTTTTTCAGCTTTAACAAGGGCTCCAAACAAGGACATGCACATTCCAGGAGTACAAAAGCCACATTGGGAAGCATGGAATCCACTGAACCTTTGGTGAATTGAGTGGAAACCATCTTTACTATTACCAAGGCCTTCACTTGTTGTGATTGAGGCTCCATTTATGCTGCAGAGGAGCGTAAGACATGAGCTCACTGTAAGATCCTCAACTTGGTCAAGCACTGGATTGTACTTGGAGAGCAAAACGACACAAGCACCACAACCACCTAAAATCATAAATTACAATTTATTTAGAGCACATATTAAGAAACAGTAAGTGTTCTACAGTTCCTATTTATTCAGTTAATCTACATTCTGACATAATCTTGGCACCAAGAAAACTCAAGGAAGAAAAAATAAAAAGAAAAAAGATTGTAATCAAAACAATTACCTAGCAGATCACTTGCCTAAGTTACATTAATAGTTTTTTCCTTTCATTCCTTTTCTAATTTTTCCCTCATCGGAGGGAAACAGAATATTATTCATCTATAGAAAATAATCTAACCGGTTTTATAGAATTGAAATATTGATCTAATGAAATATGGTGAGTTAACAATCAATATATATGGAAAAACGAAAAAAAATAAAAAAAAGTGTTGCATTTATAAATAAAAAAAATTGAAGAAACATAAATATAAATAGGTTAGATATAAATAGAAAAGTTTGAAAGTTAATTGAAGTTAATTAACATGCGGAATAATGATTAGTAACTCTAATGAGTTTTAATGTGTGAAAGAATTTGTTATATAATTTTGTTTTATGTGTGAAAGAACACGTGGAACATGTATATTTTTATGTATTTTATTTTTTTGTTAAATTAATTAATATCTTAATTAAAAAAGATAAAATTTGCTATATTTATATTTAATTGGCTACTTTAGGATTTCTAAAATTTCACTGAGGTCATTATAGGTAATCTCATTATTCCCCTCTCATTCTCACTTTTATATATAATATATATTAGTTAACATTTTTTATATATCACATTTAAAGAGATTAAACATCTTATAAATAAAATTCCAAACTTTAAATCTTATTAAAAAAAATCAATAATTATAGAGTATTTTTTTTTTTAATGAATAACTAGAGGATTAAAAAAATTATTTGAATTTAAAACTTAATAGTATAATACAAAATGATATATAAATATACAGAGAGAGAGTGCAATGGATCATCAGAATACTGCACAGCAGGCTTCATCAATGAAAAACTTTCGTAAACAATGTTGGTAAGAATCTGGACGTAGGAGCCATTAGTCAAATTTAATTAATAATATTATATTAATAATTATGTTTATACAATAAGAGCCCATATATTTTAACACTCTCTCTGAAGCCCTTAAGTGACAATTGGGCCACTTGACAAGGATACTATGGTCCGGCCCACACAACAACTTCCCAGACTATAATACAATGTTAAAAACCTAAGTTTAGTTAAATTAATTAATAATTATATTAAAAATTGACATATATATTCTTAAATTATCCTTTTTTGGGTGAACCGTCTTCAAGGTTTTTGGGTGAACCGTCTTCAAGGAAATCTTATCAACACGTACCCTTATATTTCTCATTGATTGCCACGTGGCCCCCTTATCAACGTGAGTTGACGCCATCCCACCAAAGCCAAATTGAGCAGCCGTAGTTACTTTAAATCTAATTTTCTATTGCACTGTATTATTCCATTTCTGTCGTTTTTGTGGAAATTCTTTTGCTAATAAGCTTGCTTGGCATTTGTTGTGTATTAAATTAAAGTAAAAACTAAAAGTCCGGCTGAACAAAATCATCGAACCAAAGCCAATCCGTTCGGTTCGGTACCGTCCCCATTTGCAACGGTACCGTCCCCATTTGCAACGCAACAGTGTCCTTTCAAAATAGTTCAACTCAATTTTACAAAGACTGTGTTCTTGCGATAATATTTTAGAAAACTTTTGTTAAAACGTAAGTGTTTTATGAAAGTTAACGTATATAACGTTTAGCTTTTAGTATTAGAAGAAAAATTATTCCGTTTTATAACAAGTTAACCTATGTAATGTATAGCTATTAGCGGATGAAAAGCTATTCAAATAGTGCTATCAAAACAACTAATTTTACTGAATAGACTAAAAATCTAATCAGTTAGAAATAAAATCAAAATGATTCTATAAAAAGTTGATTCAATTCTCACAATGATTTCGATCCGATTCTAATTCATCTATAGTGCAATTTGATTTTGAGTTGATTCTAACTCTGAACTTTTGCCTACCAAAATGGTGAGTCAAATTTCAAGACAAGAATTGAAGGACCTAAACCATTGAAACATCAAAATTAAAATTGAATTATCTCAAAGTTCGATCTAATTCAGTTTAGAAATTCTAATCAATTCAATTTCGTTTGGCCTAATTCAAAAAAAAAAAAACTATAATTACTAATAGATTAGCATTAGAAAATTAAAAAAAAAAATAAGAAAAATGAAATATATTTATAGAAATATAATTATAAGGCAAATAAAAGAAAATAACGAATTCTGAAAGGGCGGAGCACATGAACTTGTATTATACAGAAGGAAGAAAAGAAGATAGAGTACCTTTCACCGGCACCGAGCTTGACGCTTTTTGAAAAACTAGTCTGTGTACGCAGAGAATTTCAAGCAAACGTCCGTAGAGGATCAACACTAGAAAGCTCAAATCTCTTTCCCATAACAGCAAAAAAACAAACTGTTCTATTTCCCAGTTTCCTCTTTCTCTTCATTTCAGTCGAGCCAAACAAAGAAAGAAGAAAAAAGCTGCAATTGAGCCTATCGCTTACAATATATAAACGACGAGAAGAAAACTACCGTGGAAACACAGATGAGCCATAAAGAAGATGTCACAGTCACTTTGCGTTCGCTTTTAACTACTTTGTTTTTTTATACAAAAAAAAAAAAAAAGAAAAAAGGATTAAATAAATAAATCAACAGTACATTATTGAAAGTGTTGAAACATTCAAATTGAACGCAGTGCAGGATGTGGTATTTCTAATTTTATATGGAAAAGAAAGAAAAAGGTTCTTCAATGGCGGACATAACTTATGCACGTCATTGTCGTTGATTAATTTCAATTCGTCAAATCCATAATGTTCAGCTGGCAGCTAAGCTTTTGGGTTGAACAAATATTAACCATTCAAGGATAATTCTGAATCGGAGTTTACAAGCGTTTCCTTACCGTTACGGCGTCCAAAGGAAATTTTTCGTGCAATATAAGTGTTTATAATTTAGCATAATTAATTATTTAATCCCATATTTTAAAAAATGTATATGCATTTCCTTCAATTATTAGTTGTTTGTTTTTAATTTTTATTTATTAAAAACATGAAGCATATTTTAGTTTTTGGTTGCTTCAGCATATTTTAGTTTTTGGTTGCTTCTTTGTTTCAAAATTTTTTTTCCTAAATTTTTTTTTCTTTTAGTTTATGATGTGAAAATGATAGGTGATCTTAGGGCTTCTCAACCTCAAAAGCTAGCTCAAGAGGTGGTTTTCCCTCACACTTATAATTTGATCCATCAGCCGCTTCCACAACCGATGTGGGATTACCCAACAATCGGTCTCCCCCTCACACATCGGGCCATGGATTGGAGGAGCAACAACCCGTACTCTCCTGGAAACTGGGTTGAGATTGCTGTAACCTGGGTTTTGATACCACTGATAGGTGATCTTGGGCCTTCTCAACTCCAAAAGCTACCTCAAGAGATGAGGTTTTCCCTCACACTTACAATTTGATCCGCCAGCCCCTTCCACAACCGATGTGGGATAACCCAACAAAAAACTCTTCCAATTGTCAATTATCTCCTATATTAAGTCATTAAAGATTTTAGTTAATAATAAAAATTTTAAAGTTAATAATAAAAATTTTAAAAATCTAAAATTTGAGAAAAAATGATTAAAAATATTTTATATTGTAATTTTCAAATTTCAAAGTTACAGTAACTATTATTTTTTTAAATAAAAAATAAAAAATAACTATTGATATTATGTATACTATTAATGGAATAAAAATATAATATCTAAATATTATGATAAAAATAATACTAAATAACATTAGATTTATATAGATAAAGAAAATAGTAACAAATTTAAAAATAATACTAAAATAGAGAAGAGATAAGGAAAAAAGGCAAAGAATTTTAATAGAGATAAACCTATCTGCTTGTATATTTTTATATATAAATAACATTAGATTTGTATAAATAGAAAAAAGAAATAATAATAATTTTATGAGTATAAATCTTATAAAAATGAAAAAAAGGAAGAATATAGAATTCAAAAAAAAAAAAAAAAAAAAAAAACAAAAAAAAGACAGTTACGTGAACTTTACGAGTATTGTCCAAACATGCAATACTATTATTTAGTATCAAACATTAAATGCCGTATGAAAGTCGTTGCCTAACAAATTTGTTTAGTTAATTGCAGAGGACCTACAGGATTAATTGCATGTATTAACTAACTTTGAAATTTGCCGAAGCCTTTTACACGACAAATAACATAAATTGTTAAGCATATATTCTTTTGTGCCTTAGCTCAAGGCTGCCTGGATCAAAAATGGTGGCTGCAATTTTTTGTTTTTAGTTTTACTTTTTTTCTTTTTAAACAGTTTTATTTAGTGTTTATATATAACAATTTTTAGTTACTATATATATATATATATATATATTAAAAGTAAAATTAATTCTTTTGTTGCCATTGAATATACTTAATATTATTAATTTAATTTTAAAGTTATTTAAATTTTATATATGTTTTTTAAATTTTAGTTTTGAATTTGATGTTCATTCTTAATCGAATGTTATAAAATTCCACGTAATATGGTATATTTCAAATTGTTTGGTTATAGATTATTTATTTAAAACTTAACAAACTTAAAAAAAATTTTAGAATTCTAAAATTTAATTGAATAAATACATGAGGTTTATTTATTCAAAGTAGACTTGGATTTAATAATTATAATTCATATGCTTCCTATTTTAATAGTTTTTACAAAGTAATATGAAATTGTAATGACTGAATTTAAAATTACAATAACATATTTTTAAATTTTAAAATTTGAATACTATATAGTTTGTTTTCATTGTAACTAATTTTATAAATTTTAAGAAATTTTTTTCTATTGAAGTCATATGTTATTAAAAATCTGTATTATTGTTCAGAAAATATAAAGAAATGTAAATAGCGTTAATTAAGCCAAATCATAGGGACTAGAATTAATTTTTTAATTCAACAACATGTAAAAATTGCGCAACTTTTAGTATGCCATAATTTTTGTTATAACCGAGCAAAAACTGCTAAAAAGTCCTCAATAAGATTCAATGTGGCAATTTTTCCCAGTAATATCCATTGGAAGAACATTTAGATATTTTGTCCAACTACACGAAAATTGTTCAGACAGTAAGTTGGATTCACTATATTTTCTATCTTTCTTACTCTTTTTTGTCACGACCTGTTTCGCCTGGGCCCGGACGCGGCATTAGGCCTCAGGAAGCTTAAAGTCCCCGAAGGCCCGTAGTAAGCCTAAAGTATACAATCTGTCTATATTAGCTCTCCAATATCAACGAGAACAGTAAGCCCATATGATTAATAATAGAATTTTTATTAGAAATAAATCAAACATTTTGGCCTCAATCTAATCTCAAAGTAATTGCATGATATTTAAACCGGGGGGGTCTATTCACAATAATCAATAATCACAATATGGGCTTACTGGTTTCACCCTGTAGCCTAATTACACATATATTTAATTTATAGCGTAGTGATAAATGAAGGCCCAATATAAATTACCACAACAACCCATAAACTGCGAGTTCAATATAATCTGAATATGATAATTTATACTCCAAACTTAGAATAAAGAAATATATAAGTTTCCATTTGTAACTCTGTGGAGAACGTTGCAGAGTTTCAGCGATCCAACCTGCTTCCTAGTACCTGAGAGTTTATTGGGGGGTAGGATTTTTGCAAACTCAGTGGAATAATAATAATAATACACACCACATACAGTTTAAGCAAAATGCCCCTAGTTATACTGAATGAAACACACAAAGTCATCATATGACATCGACATTCACTTCAAGAATATCACATCACGTGGAAATTAGGTCAGTGCGTCACCTAAAACCCCGACGAGCCGTCCTCTCAAACACCCATCCTCTAAACATGTGCACCCGGGGAGCCAATCCCCATATCTGGCCGACCGGTCAATCCTCACTTGACCAGTCCTTCAAATATTTTATTTACATTCCCTCTTTTCTTTTCCATATCATTCAACAACAATTTCATCAGTTTAATCAGCGTGCCCATCACGGGGGCCGCCGAATCTCCACCATTTACCCGGCCGATGGTCCAATTTTCATAATTTCATCAGGAATTCATATTATCGACCGTCCTCACAAACCCATAGTGACACCACTTCATCCCAATTCCACACAAACAGACCACCGTAATATACACAGCACAATTACTCAACAAGTCATTCAACGTAAACCTTCCATTTCATCGCCAATGCACAGTTATGATAAATGTATGGAGAAATAACTTATATATATATGGTAAATATAAGTTTGCAAATGCAACTGTTGACTATGCATATTTATTATTCTCACGGTGATGGAGAACTAGGCTCTAGCTCTGATTCTGTCCGAAGGAGAACTAGATGGACCGGGCTGGATCAGCACCACGAACCTATATCACCCTTCAAATTAATCTATCACGTGGAAGATTAGTCAGTGGCTGTCACCTAAACCCCCGACGAGTCCGTCCTCTCAAACAGCCCATCCTCTCAACATGTGCACCCGGGAGCCAATCCCATATCTGACCGACCGGTCTAGTCCTCACTTGTACTAGTCCTCTCAATATTTTTATTTTACATTTCCTCTTTTCTTTTCCATATCATCAACATCATTTTCAAGATCAGTTAATCAGTGGCACCACGGGGCGCCGATCTCAGCCATTTACCCGGCCGATGGTCAATTTCAATAATTTTCCATTTCATCAGGATCCATATTTATTGACCGTCCTCACAGAACCCAATAAGTGACCCACTTCCATCCAATTCCATAACACACAAACAGACCACAGTTATAGTACACAGACAATTTAATCAAACAGTCATTCAAACGTAAACATCCATTTCATCCCAACTGCCAACAGTTATAATACAATGTTATGAGAAAATACTTAAAATATATGGGTAAATATAATGTTATGCAAATGCCTATGTTTGATATGCGCTTTATTTATTAATTATACAGATTGATGAGAACTAGGCTCTAGAGCTCTGATTCTGTTCCGGAAGGAGCACTAGAACGGACCCGAGGATTAAGAAATATAAGAATAACAATGATAAGTGATTAATATCAGGCAAAGGATTATTAAACTTAAAGATCAAAAGTTGATTTACATAAACTATCTACCGTATTTAAATTTCTAACAATTAAACTGGGTTTCTAACCAAATTTCGGCAGCATCTCCCTAAAAATTGGACTATCCACCTGGCTAAAATATCAACACATTTATCAATTATTTAACTCATCCACACGGCCCAATCCATCGGGCAATAAATCAATAAAATTTCCTCCCATCCTCCTTCCATCGCAGACATACCATACAACCAAAATTAAATAATTTACAATAACATTATATCTAAACTGCCTTAATCCACACCTTTAATTCTATTAATAGTATATTATCAAGGTTCTTAAAATTAAATCGAACACTAATGAAATATATACTAGAAAGTAATACCAATGGCAAAATAAATTAGCTAATCACAAAAACTTAAGAAAAACCTTCTGAACATAGTCCAAAAATTAAATTTTTTATTAACCCAATAATCTTGTTGCCCGGATTTGTTCGATTGGAAAAGGGAGCTACGCATGCCGGAACCTTACAAAGCAGGTGAGAGCTATGGCCTGAGCCAACCAAGAACAGGTTGCTGCGCTCACCGGACTGCAACGAGATGAAATGCCGACTTCCAAGGCGGTGGTGTGCGATCGGCGGAGATCGTGGAGAGCAAGCAACCTAAAACTGTGACGCACAGGCAAAGGCGCAACTAAACTGTATTAGGAGGAAGAAGATGTTTGGCGGTGGCGAACAGAGGCTCACTTGAGCCTGTCTGGCGGCCAGAAGAATCGTGTTGGAAGGCAAATGGCGGGCTGTGGCGCTACATGATCGAGGAGATGGGTGTGATCCTGGTGGTGGGAGCAGGTGGGTCGAATGCTGTCCTTCTCTAAAGCTTTTGTCTCTGCTTGGTCGAACGGAGAAGAGGCGGCCGGAATGGCGAGCCTTTTGCGACGTCCGATACGCGAGGAGCGGCAGTGGCGCGCGATGGCGCGTGGGTGGTGCGACTCTGCTGCGACTCTGCTCTTGCCAGGAATGCAAATGTGGATGAAGAAAGAAGAAGAAAGAAAAAAGAAAAGAAGGAGGAGGAGATGGCGGTGACAGTGTGCTGGTGGTGTCGCCGGTGACTCGGAAAGCGCAGGAATGGGAAAGGGGAGGAGTGAGGCATGCACTAGATCATAGAGGGAAGAGACTTTCTAGAAGTGGTTTCGGGGTGGATTCGTGTAACATCCCTTCGGTCCACCTCGTAACTCCGAATGAACTGACCGAGACTGCTCCAACTGGTTGACTTTATGGCCTGTCATGCTGATATCAATAATGTGTATTGAATATAATATCATCGCTGGAATGTTGTTTTACTATTAATAATCGTAATTAATATTTACAAGACATTCGATAACTAGTTTCAAAAATGGAAATGGGCCCCAACTTGTGTGCCCTGTACCATGCCCGATGAAAAAGAGTAGACAAAAGATACACATCAAAATGGTTAGCTATCCTAAGACTGAAGTCTTCTACAGATGAACTGCAGCAGTTGTAAAGCTGACTCTCTAACGGTCCAGTCTCAAAACCCTGCGAGTTAAAACAGGTAATCGCTTGAAGCAAATACAGCTCCGTGCGATATCTCAACATGGGAATAGAAACAATTTAAGCACATACATGTGTAGAAAGAACCATGTAAACACAATATGGCACATATAAGCAACAATATCATGATACTGTTCATTATACTCTTGATTTAATCTTTTCTTAACTGTTTTATAATACTGTATGAATTATCGCAATGTTATGTCAAGCATATCTTATGGCTCCATAAGGTTATATGAAACCGAAGTGATAAGAAAAACTCCGTTGAAACTGGATGAAACGTCTGACTTGGCTGCTATGGCCCATATAAAATCATATCCACCAACGGCCTGTAAGGCCAGAGTATAAACTGTTATGGGGGTGGCAGATCTGTATCCTACTGGTCGCGACAATAGACTTAATCTACATGGTTTCCTACCCTAACCTCAATGGAGTCATAATGTTGGTAATGTCAATAGTATAACACCAACATCAATATTAAATGGTTTCATTAATTTCCCATAAATCATAATGTTCATACTTGTTTTCACATCATTTGCATGCTTGCATGTTGTTTTTGATACATGTTCTAATGTTTGTCTTTTTATTTTAAAATGAATTTGGAGGCATACAAGTGAGCAAAAGAAATCACAATTGCAATAGAATGGAAGTCCAAAAAGAGCATAAAAACACAAGTCGCTGAGCGCGCCTTGAAAAGTCGCGAGCGCGAGAAGCACACATGAGAGTCAGTTGAGTTTACAGCCAAATTCCGCCGAGCTGCGCATGAAGTCGCGAGCACAAAAAAGCACGCAAAATGAGAGTCAGAAGAGTTTACAGGCACATTCCGCGAGCGCGCAATGAAATTCGCGAGCGCTGCGATCGTGTTTTCTCAGCCTGCGCGTCTGTAACTCTTTTGGTCATATCTCCTCAAAAAAATTATTAAAAATAATCCGATTTGGGGTGATTCAAAACCCATGTAAAGCTAACATATAGAGGAACAAATAACTCTTCTATGAAACACTTCCTAAATTAACATCATTTAAATTAGAGGTCAAAATCAAGGTGAAAGTCACTGGTTTTTTTCTAGCAAAACTGTTTCAGCATAACTCATATCTAACTTCAGTTTTTGTTTCAGTTCATCCATTGTTTTCTCAACCATTTCCAGGCCTCTCACTTCAACATTAAGAATATATTGTCTCAATTATCAACACACC
>NW_023590761.1:0-89671 GCF_014843425.1 Jatropha curcas
TTAACTCTCGTTAAACATATAATTTTGAAGGGAGATTTGCATAACAACAGGGGAAGGAAGTGAATAAAATTAAGTAAATATTGAAAGTATTAATGTTGAAAACAGAGGGTTGCTGGAATTTTTAACCAGTAACTTCATCTTAATTTTGACCCCATTTAAATGATGAGAATTAAAGGAGTGTCATAAGATAGAAAGCAAGTTAAAATTATGTTCACGCATTCTGATGTGTGAATTAGGTTCTATCTATGTCGCTTTTTGACATCATCCAAATCGGAGTTATGTAATATTGAGAGATATATCCAAAAAGAGTAACAAGAACTGTGCAGAGGTGGAAGAACGCGACGCGGCGCGGCAACGAATATGCCATGACGAGCTCATAGGCGTATGCACTTCTCGCTCTGGCTTCAGACTTTTCAAGTGCGCGCTCGCGACTTTTCACCTGAAACTCTCTGACCTCAATTTGGCACTTCCTCGCGCATCAGCGACTTTGCACTGCGCAGCTCGCGACTTGTGCCGATAACTCATGTACTCTCGATGTTTACACCTCCTACGCGCTCAGCGACTTTCAAAGTGCGCGCTTCTAGCAGAGCGGATACTTTCACGAGCTGAACTCACTGACTCTCAATCCCGTGCTCTGCAGTTATTGAACGCCTCGGGCCGGACATTGGGCAAGGCAGACGCTGCGTGACTGTGTTTCCTAGCACTTTTGGACTTCATTTTCAATGCAATTGTATCCTTTGCTTCACAGTTATATGCCTCCAAAACAATCATTTTACCAGAAACCAATAACAACATGAGAACAATGTAATCAAACAACATTCAGAGCATGCAAATGAATGTGAAATCAAATAAACCATTCATGATTAAAATGAAAGTTATGAACTAAATTAATATGAATGTTGTGTTAATATTTATTTACAATACCATCAAACAAATGACCCCATCTGAGGAATAGGTAGAAAACCTATGTAAGATAAGGCTATGTCTGCGACATAAGGATAGCAGATCTGCACGCCCATACAGTTTGATTACTCGAGGCTATAGGCCGTGATGGATATGATTATATATGGGACCATAGCAGCCAAGCATAACAGTATCATATCAGTTTCATAAACAGTTTTTCTTATCACTTCGGTTTCACTATACCTTAATGGAAAGCCATACCAAAACATATCTTACATAAAATTGCATGAATCATAGAAAAAAACAGATTACAGTACGAAAAAGAATAAATCAAGGTATAAATGAAAGGATCATGTTTATATGTTGAGCTTATAATGTTTGAGTTATCCATATGCATTTACATGTTATTTCTATCTATTATGGCTTTTAATTGTTTCTTTTTATGTTTGAAGAATATCCACTGAGCTTTATTTGTCAGCGAGATTACCACCTGAGTTTAACTCGCAAGGTTTGAGATTGACCCGTAGAGAAGTCAGCTTACAACTGCTAGCAAGAGTTCAATCTGTAGAAAGACTCAGTCTTCAGGGTAAAGACTCTACCTCCATTAATGTGTATCTTTTGTCTAGCCCTTTTCATGAGGATGTACAGGCACAAATCAGGAGAAACACAAAACAGTTAGTTGGGCCCATTTCATTTGTCAAACTAGTGACATGTCTATTGTAAAGATTTACATTTATGTATTGTAAACACCATCAGCACATTGCTATTATAATTCATATAACATTATGATTTCAGCATGTCAGAGCCATACAGTCACGCAGTTTAATGTAGCATCTCGGTTCGGTTTTCAATTCGGGTTTACGGGTGGACACAGGAAGAGGATGTACATCCTGCACTAAGTACAATTCACAAATTCTTGCCCTAACACCACCTATTCATTTATTGAAAAGGAGTGAAAGTGAAATGGAGAATTTAGGCTTGAATGAAAATTTATAACTTTATATGGGCGATTAAAACAGGGGTCTATTTTTTGCTAAATGTTGGGATAATGGCTGTGCAAAAATATTGCAGGGGTCCTAGAGCAGAATAAAGGGGCTATCATGAATGGGGTGTTTGTGTGACCACCGCACGTGTGGTATTTTCCCCCGAAACGCGAAAATCTATATTTTGGTGTTATTATTTTGTTTTGGAAAGAGAGGTGATAAAACCTTTTTGGATACGCGATGCGAATATCGCTTCTTATAAATCAATTTTAGGTCGCTCAACATTATTCGAGCAGGGCCAGATTTCCAATTTTTATTTTAAAGAGATCGACTCCTTTTACTCGTATTTATTTAAGAGCCGAATTAATTTAAAAAAGAAAACTGGTCAGGCGTACACCAAGTCAAACCGATTCTAGTAAGAAGAAATTAGAGTTACGGTCAGCCCCGTTGGAAAGCCCGGAACGCCTGAAAAAACCGCTCTTTTAACCTAACGATTTTCTAATTGGATTATTAAATTTTAGAAAAAGCCAATTAATTTAACCCACTATATCCCGAAACGAAACCGAACCGAGTCATGTAGGAAAATTATTTAATCGATCCAAATAAGTATTCATCCATTGCATCCCATTCATCAAATTAAGCATCACAAATCCCATTCATTCATACCACCATACATATCAAAATGATAAATTTAACAAAGACCCCGCTCTTGCCTTATGGTAAAAGGCGGGCCACAACCGAAGTTAAATAATAAACACCAATAATGAACAATAAGAAATAAGATCCTAAAGAAAAAGAAAATCTCAATTAAATACACCAAATAAATTAATTGATTTGTTTGGATTAAGACTTCACATTTGCCCATTATTGAATCATTTTCCGATTGAGATTAAAAAATCTACTTAAAAAACAAAATTAATAGAAAATAATAAAAATAAACTGAGACTAGGAGACAGTCGCGTTCACGCAGCTGTCTAAATGGAGAACAGTTGCGATGGCGCGACCTATGTTCCTTTTTGTTCTGGGACTTATAAACAGTTGCGTCAACGCAGCTGTTCTATAATGAAGAACCATACGCGTAGAATGGGAACTCTATCATTTATGCCTCTGGAACTTAGAAACAGTTGCGTACACGCGAGTGTTCTATAAAGAAAGTCGCTTGACGGAAACTCACTATAAACCACTATCGTGAAGGAACTGTTTAGTGACTTATTCCAAATACCTCAGGTTTATTGATTATTTATATCAAAATAAATCACGTTAAATACAAAAATCACGAGAAATAAAAATACATACTGAGTTATAAACAGCTGCCGTCACAGCAGGTGGTACCAGTTCCCGAATCAAAGGGGTTTTATTGGACGTGAAACAAGCCGCGTCACCAGGTAGTAGTGCGAGGACGCGACAGCTCTGGTCCCGCAACTACCTTTCAAAACTACCCCCTTTTGTTAATGTTTCATTTTTTGTCCAAAAGTGATGTAGAGACAAACCTAGAAAAGGTTCAACAATAGGAAAAACTTACGTTTTATCAATGGCAAATCAATTCAACAATATGAAAAATGAGATTTTTAAAGAGATAAAATGATAGAATAAAATGAAAGAAGAAAAGTTAAATCATTAACCTAGCCCTTCAGATTTAGGAATTGCATACACTGAGAATTGATTTAGAGACGTTAGTTTCACGATCCACGAAGTGTGGTTGTCGAACTTTTCACCAGACCAAAGTGTTTTTTCTCTCTTTTTTCTCTTTTTCTTTTCTTATTTTTTTATATTCCTTGATTTCAAAACTAAAGGTTAATGGTTTGATCTTCCTCAAAGTTTACTCAATGCTTAAGTTCTTGGTGGAAGAAAACCTAAGCCGTTTTAGTCCGAAAACTTAGTTTATTTTTTAGCTTTAAGGATTTTTTTAGAAGAAAAAAAATGAAAAGAAATAAAAGTGCAAAAAAGTCCCCGTTTTTAGTGTAAATGATTGTATTTATATGGCTAGGAGCCCCAACCAAAAAGAGGCAGTACGATCGCGTCACGCGGATATGAGAGCTGCGTGACGCACCCGTAAGTTTGACTCGTGACGCGACTTACTTTTCAATACAGTTTGCCGCGTATCCATGACAAACAGTGCAGGGCCGTTGCCACGGGCACGCGCCCGGAAAAAGGTGTCCAGTCCTGTTAGAGCGCGTGATGCAGCTAAGAAGTGCCGTCACGAATCACGCAGGTATAAGCTGCGTTGAACGCAGCCCTAAACATGGGTCAGGCTCCTTTGGGCCGGTTTTGGTTCAATTTTTTGGTTCAAACACTCTGGTTTTATCCCGTGATACTTATCCCTTGTCCTCAATATCAATCATCGGGTCAGGTGGAGGCTAAAGATACGCGTCAACCACATTGCTAGATGAATTTTTACAAGTCTTGGAACTCCCGGCTAAACAATCTATGATGCGTTGGAGGGGGAAAGGGTACGCCATACCAGATTAGATTTGGATGTCATGATCCACATGAAATTGATTGAAAAGGTCGGAGATGCTTATCGGGTAGTAGGTGATCGAGAGGACAGTTCTGACCATGAGGAAGCTGAGGCCGCAGGTGGTGCTGACATGGAGGAGGATAATCCGCCTCCTTTTGGTTCTTCTTTTGATGCAGGTACTTTCGGTGCTGGACCATCCTTTCAACGAGCGTCAAACATGTCCAATGACGAAGTCCTTGCAAGGATGATGTCTCGAATGGACATATTTGACCCACGCCTTAACGGGATGGAATCTATGATTGCAATGGAATCTATGATTGCAGACCGATTCCAATCCATCGAGATTATGCACGGGAGCCTCGATTCTCACATGGAGACACTGCAGGGCCAACTCCAAACTGTTATCCAGCTTTTACAGCCGCATCCACCTCCACCACCGAAGCCCTGATGGATTTTTGACTTTGTATTTGTTTTCTTATTTTGATTTTGTTCTCATACACTGATCATTTTGTGTTGAATTTTTATTTTTCTCTTTTATTTGACTATTATATCTTTTAGTAGTTTCTTTTCTCTTAATGTTTATTTTGGTCTTTTAGCTATGACATGTTCCAGCACCCAGCTCTATTGTATTTTTCATCTAATTGTATTTTTTTCATACAATTTTGGTAAATGTTACCCCCACTTTCTTAATGCTTTTCTTCTGGTTAATGCAAAAATTTTGGGGAAATCAGTTTCTATTTATATACATTGGGGACAATGTGTTTGTTAAATTGGGGAAGGAAATTTTAGCTAAAATTTTAATTTTGCTTAAACATGGGTTGGAATGATTAGGTTGGAATGATTATAAGCAAGCTTGAAGTTTGTCACGATTTAGTAATATGTGATGAATTTAGTTGATTCTCTATTCTAGTGTACTTAAGCTCTGAATTTGAAATTTTTGACTTAACATAATTCATTGATTTAACTATTTATTTCTAAGATTATAAATACTAATTTTTGTGAAATTTATGATATATAGACATATTTTAATCTAAAGTTATTTAAACCTTGGCATTCCTAGAATAAATTAGAAATCCCTTTGAGGCAAAATTTTAAATGCTTACATTTAAGAAGAAATGATTTAGGCATTCTTTGTTGAACTTCATATTTAGTATAGGCCACCTAAGTTAAAAATATGACTTTTACAACTAATTTTGAAGCCTATAAACCATAAAATTTTCTTGTTCACCCTCATTAAACCTAGCCATTAAACCAATTTCAAATTCCTACCCTAAGTATAAAAATGTATGATTGAAAGATTCGACTTTTAATTAAAACATAGCAACAAGAAGTATAAAAATGTATGATTGAAAGATTCGACTTTTAATTAAAACATAGCAACAAGAATGGAGAATTTTTCATTGATACTAGCAAGTGTACCAAATAAGAAAAATCAAAAGAGACACACAAAAAAGCAATCAATCAAAAGAATTCAAGTTTGGGGAATTCAAAAGGTAAGGAAGAAATTATCAAAATATTATGGAAAGACCTTGCCAAAATGTCTCTAGCTAGTGAAGAATTTCAAGACAGAAACTCCCTTCAAACAATTAAGTTTTGATTACAATGGAAGTCTGGATATTATACATTCTTTTGTACTCTTTGTCTACCTTTTATCCTTTTTCTTTGACTAAGCTAAATTTATACCCCCAAAACCCCATTACAACCCAAAATAAAGACCACCTTTTTTGATCTTTTAAAAAATCGTTGCTGGAGAAGGGATGACTAATTTTGCATATGAGAATGCTGAATTTGTACTATCAATTATCTTATTTTGAAAGGTTGAAAATTTCTTTGGATGATTCATACCCTATTTATCGTAAGTTGAATAATTATTAGTGTTGAAAATCTCTTTAACTTATATTTAATTCATTGAATGTGCTTTATTCAAAAATTGAATTCTAGCTTAAATATGAGTAGCATGGAAAACAATTGATTTATTCACATATTTACTGATTGTGATATCTTATGAGTTTATGATTAATTATCTCCAACCATGGTAAGCTAGTTTGTCAAATTATTTTTCTCATTTTTAGTTTTGTTGCTTGAGGACAAGCAATGGTTTAAGTTTGGGGAATTTTGATAGGTGTCAGTTTTATAGTATTTTTAGTATAGTTTTTAATGCTTTTTAGTAATAGTTTTTTAATTAGAATTTATAGTAAATTTTAATCACTTGATTTGTTTTAATTTCATTTTAAGTATAATTTTGTTCAAAAGCTTCCTTGAATCATACCCCGTTGATCTGAAAGAAAATTTGCATAGGTTTGGCACAAGAAAAGAAGCATACAAAGCAAAAATACTCAGTCTAAGCAACGGCCCAGCCCGTGCTAAAAGGCACTCCCAGTGCTAAAAAACTAAAGGAAAAAATCAAGTGGAGAGTCAGGACGAGACGCTATCCCGTGCCAAATGGCACGTCCGTGCCCAAAAGAAACTCAATGGCAATCCTAGCACGCCCATGACAAAAATCTATCTTGGAAGGACAGAGACAAGCACGCCTTACCCGTGCTAATGCGCACGCCCGTGCCACAAAGACTCACCTGAGTGTATTGCATAGCACGACCCGTGCTCAATCATCCAGAGTTCTAGACTTGAGCACGCCCAAGCCGTGCTATATGGCACGCCCATGCTATAAAGGCAGAGCTGACTTGAGCTAAAAAAGCAAGCAAATCTTTTTCTTACATGGGCCCGCCTCGGATATTTTCCCAAACGTGCTAAACAAGATCTAAACCTATTTAGGAAGAGAAAAGAGTCCTAACTAAGAAGAAATCCAAAGCCTAAACAGTCATGAGAAATCCAAAGCCTAAACAGTCATGATCTCCTAAAGACAGATTTTTGTATCTTAAATAGGATTCGTTTCCTAAATAGAGTCCAGATTCTACTGGCAGGAAAGTCCAATAAAAGATGAGGAGGCTATTCTTGTGAGGTATCTCGAAAATTTAGTATTCTTTCTGACATAACTTCTTCTCTCTTCTCTCTCAAAAATTTCAAGCATCTAAGATCTGTGTCAAGATTCAAGGAAGCCATTCCACATAGCTGTTACTTAGTTTTTATCTCTAAACTCTTAATCTTGTTTTTCTCTTTATTGTTCATCACTGATTATGAAGATTTATTCAAATATTACTGAGTTTTATTTAATTACTATGTCTATCTAAACTCTTATACTAGGGATTTGATGTAACTTAATTCGATTCCAATTTAGAATATTAGATCTGTTTTTCATTGTTTTTTTTATAATTTGTTATTGAACTTAAAGCTTCCAAGCAGAGTTTCTCCCCTGAATTGAATTATTTCATTAATCACTATCGGGAGAAGGGTTTTTTATATGAAAAGGTAATGAATTACTTGAGAATAATAACTTGATGCGGAAGCTATATGGTTTGACTCAAGGGGGGTTTTCATAAGTTAATGACCTTAGGTTATGAAGGTTATGAATTCACGAAACAACCATAAAATTAGTGATTTAATATTTATGTTTGATTGCACTATTGGAAGATAGGTAATTTTAGAAACTAGATTTAGAATAGCTAACAATACACGGGAAGAGCTTGTTAGTGATTTTTAGGGTTGTTTCTCCCTACTTGAATAATTAAAGAAATCGATTAACTAGACCAAATTAAAATAAATTGGATAGAATTAGTGAAAATCAAAATTCCCTAGTAGTTTAAATCATGATTTCTTTAATTTACTTTCCTTATAACAAATCTCTCTTATTGTCGTTTAAATAATAATAACAAATCTCTCTTATTGTCGTTTAAATAATAATAGGTTAACATAATTTTTCGTACAATTGCGAAAATCACTGTCAAGTTTTTGGCGCCGTTGCCAGGGATCGAACCCGGGTCGCCCGCGTGACAGGCGGGAATACTCACCACTATACTCCCAAAAACTTGATAGTGAGTTGGGTATAGTTATTTCCAATTGTATTTTGTTATTAGCCTCTATACCACTAATCAAAGTTCGTAGGATTAGAAGACACAATAATATAGGTGCTCATTGTCTAGCTAGAGCGTCCTATCGTTTTAATCGCGTCCATATTTATGACTCAGTGCCAGACTGTTTGATGAATTATTTTTCCTTGAAATAATATATAATAATTCTTCTCCTTAAAAAAAAAAAAAAAAAATAAAAAAACCTACCTATTGCCTATTCCCGATGGAGAGTCTAAATGCGCGGGAAATGTAAGAATACTAGAAATGGGGGTTACGACGATTAGGGTTATCAGCGAACTGGTTTATCTAAAGAGGGGAAATATTAAGAAAAAGCCAAAAAAAAAAAAAAAAAAAAAAAAAAAAAAAAAAAAAAAAAAGAAAATTAATGGATAGAGAGGGAAATTTGGAGGCAGGAACCATAGGAATGATAAGTCAAAGTAAAAACAACAATGCAGAAGTCCCAAATCTCACCGGTCAGCTCCACCACCTCCCTTGCTGTGTCAAATACGACGGCCCTTGTGCCGTTTCTCACTATTTCAAATCCAAGCTCACCGGTAATTCTTCTCTCTTCTCTTTCAATATTTTTAATGTTCTATTTATCTTAATTTTTTTTTTCCCATTAACTGGGTATTTATATAGGAATGGAGACTGAAGGATTGATGGTGGAGGAAGCCTATTTTAGAGGCAGGAAATTGCAGGGTGCTACCATTCCTATTCCACCTGGCTATTCCGGTATGTATTTGGATTTTTAAATGAATTTTGATAGAAGATAATTAGAATTATGTGTTTAATATAAATGTTTAAAATAATATAGTTCAAATGAATTCTATAATTTGGAACAGTTGATAAATGAAATGAACTTAATTTCTCTATTTTACCCTCATTTATGAAGAGACAGCTTTACTTGAAATGAGAGTATATTGAATTGAATTCTTGCAAATTTTCGGGTTTCAGGATGCCAAGATAGAGTTTTGAAAATTTTTCATAATGACTTCATAATTTTAAATTCATTTGATTTTATTTCATATTCATTATGTTTACAAATACAATTAAATTGTCTTCATTTTTTTAGGCTTGGTTTTTGGTGTAAAGGATAGTGAAGAAGATAATACATATTATGTGACTGGTTAATGTATGATGACTCTTGTTGAATTGTTGTTCTGCAGGCTTTGTCCTTGGGAAGAAGGGTATAAAGAAAAGAAAAGCTTGTGACTCCTCAGAAAAAAGTTCTGACTGTTGGGAGATGAATGCGACATTTGAAAATATAACATATTGGAATCATGACAGCCTACCTTCACATAATGATACTTTTTTGCGTTCCTTTCATTGGTTATCTGTTGCAGAAGCAGTAAGTTTTCTTCTCACACTTTCTCTGCAGTGATGATATATGGAATTTGATACCTGTGTTAACCTTTTGCAAAGTAGAAGAGCGAGTAGTAGTAATGCTTACATTGAAAGTTACAGTGGTAATCTCTTTCAAATAATTGCATGGTTCCAGATAGAGTAAGGTTACGTTCCTAGTGGCATCTATTTATATTTCTTGCATTAGCTAATCTGGAACCGGATGTAGCTGATTACCTGCTGTTTCCATGAATATGATCTCTATCTGTGTTTACTATATTATCAAAGAAGTTATTTTCTTTTTTTAATTGAACAAAAGTAAGGAGCAAAACATGCTTATGGAGGTTACATGGCAAGGGAGTGGCTGAGTCAAATTAAAAACCGGGACATAGTTGCTACATCCTTATGGAAGCTCTTCCTATGATTGTTATTCTTTCTTAAGTACGCCAACTAAATTTTTTTGGCTAGAAAACTGGCTCTATAACGTAACTAACTCCAACCCTCGCAAAAAAAAAAAAAAAAAAAAAACGTAACTAACTCCAACCCCTCGCAAAAAAAAAAAAAAAAAAAAAAAAGAAACTATCTGAGTCGGAAGAGTTAATGTTATGCGTGAGACCACTTTTTTTAATTAAAAAAAAAAAAAAAAAAAAAGACTATCTGAGTCGGAAGAGTTAATGTTATGGTGAGACTTTTTTTAATTAATGTATATCTAGGCATATTTTTTTGGACTTTGCATAAGTGAGTTGTTGAGTTCAAAATAATATTTGTCTTGTAATTATCTAAGTTGGAAAATGGATTGGGTGAGTGCTTGGCTCAGGTATTGATAATAGCTAAGCCATTTGGTCTCCAGAAATTAGACCAACCCCCATAGGTAATCTATTGGTATTGCTTAATTAGGACCATCAGTATCTTAAGTTATTGGTGACCTATCTATCTACTTGTCTGCTATAATTGATTTGTGGATAAATGTGCACTAACAGGATGTTCTTAGGTTTACACCGTCTTACTTTCTATCTGTGAATTGTAACTGCAGCTGCACAAGCCAGTGACAGCTGACGATATGGCTTCTGCATCTATCACTCTGGAGAAGAAGTGCTGAAGACTTAACAAGTTTGGGTAGTTTCTTGTCAGATATCTTGCTACTTCAGCCTTCCTATCCCAGTATAGGTTAATTATATTTTACTTTTAAATAGCAAAATTCTCTCTCCGGTTACACAAACATGGAGACATGTGCATATGTATTTATGTTGTCTACAGTCTATCCAAACTGGGCTGTCTGTAAGGTTAGCCTCTGAACTGAAAATGGATTGTTAATTAATGTAACTGTAGGTTTTGATGATAATGTAGCACGACAATCACTAAGCCCTCTTAGTTACCAAATTACCATCTGTTTTAGTTTTAAGAGTATTATGTTCACATTTTTGTATTCTTTTTACAAAATTTTCTTTATGCTAGTAAAGGAAATTAAATCTATTCGTATACTAAGTACAAGTTCAGACTTTTAGGTTTAGAAGCTTTTTAATTATAATGTGAAGGATATTGTGGTTGAGTACATTAATGGAGATTAGATTTATGAGTCTGGATGAATATGAATTGTTATCATCATCATCATTGTTAATATTATTATTGTTAATGAAAATAATAATAATATTATTATTATTATTTATTATTGTTAAAAGAGTCGGTGTTAATTTAGTTTTAAATGGAGACAACTAATGGGTTTGGTTTCAGTTTTATATACTGCTCAACTGAATTTATTTTACATTCAAAATAGTTAAACTAAGTTGAAATAACCAAACCAGTTCAGTTTAGATCTTATTTAGTGGGTTTTTGGTTAACTATATTCCACCTTTTTTCAGTTATCGGTTAGTGCGGTTTAGAACCGAACTGACCGATGCACAGCCCTAGTGAAAAGGGACTTTATTAAGGAAAAGTGGAAAAAAGGGAGAGTCAAATGGTTTCGTTATGTGCATCATAGACACAATGTGCTAGAATGGAAGGTTAAGAGCATTGAAATTATAGCATAAAAGGAAGTGACGGATAGATCAAGAGTGATGTAGGGAAAAGTGATGGCAAATGATTTAGCAGCTTTGAAACTTTTAAAAGATATAGTTCTAATTGAGTGGAATGGAGTCTATACTAGCATTCTTACTAGGTTGGAACGAAGACTTAGTTGAGTTGGATAGATGAGTATATCCTCAAGTATAAATGGTATACCTGCTACAATCATGCCATTTCAAATATGCCTCCTGAAATTCTGTTGAGCCGCAGCTGTAAGTTTGAATCCTTAGGTTTTATCCTTGCAATTGGGATTTCAAATGACATGTTCTGAATTTGAATGACCTTTATAATGTATAATATTTTCATTTTTCCAATTGGGTTTAGCAATTGAGAATAGATATATGATTCTAGATGAATATTTGTTTAAGGATTAATTTGACATGTTCTGAATTTGAATGACCTTTATAAATTTGACATGTCTGAAATTGAATGACCTTTATGTATAATATTTTCTTTTTCCCAAATTGGGTTTAGCAATTGAGATAATAGATAATGATTCTAGATGAATAATTTGTTTAGAGATAAATTTGGACATGTTTCTGAATTTGAATGAATATTTGTTTAAGGATTAATTTGACATGTTCTGAATTTGAATGACCTTTATAATGTATAATATTTTCTTTTTTCCAATTGGGTTTAGCAATTGAGAATAGATATATGATTCTAGATGAATATTTGTTTAAGGATTAATTTGACATATCTACAAGTTATTTCAAGTAAACCTCTAAAACGTTACTTTTATTATATATGAATGCTCTTATTGTGGGTGCCAATTCCTCGGGCTATAAAAGAAAAGGCGTGTATTGTTTTTGTAGGGTATCTTCAATTCTTGATGAGGGTGACTAGTCCTTAATGGTGTCTGATGATGTTGGATTCTCTTTTACTATCATTTTGTTTACTTCTGATACATTGTATTGAGAACATATGCATGGAATATTCTTATTGAATTATAATTGTTAATGGATTTCTACTGCTTACATATGAAATGAATTGATTTCCTTTTTAGTGGAAGAACTGTAGGAATTAAAATGCGGCGCACACTGGAAATTTATGAATGGGAAAGGAATGTCAAATTTCGGACTTTTGATCTCTTAGGTAAGGAGATATGTATTATTCCTGGGCTGATTGCTTTTCAATAACTGGTAGATGTCCCTTTGGAATTCATATTGTAAAAGTAGTGGTCATACTAGATTGAAGCAAGTATCTTATTCAAGTTGAGCATGGGTTGGCAGTTCCTTAAAAGTATGATACAATTTTGCTGCTCTTTCTTTTCCCTGTTCGAGTGGAGAAGATGGAATATTTCATTCTTGCATAAATAATTCGTTTCTGTCCTTTTCTTTTCACCAAATATATAAAAAGCTTCCCAATTTTACAATTTTAACCTTGTTTGTTTGCAAATTATCAATTTTGGGACACAATAGGTCCTGCAAAATTTAGTGCCACAGACATTTTATATATTTACCCTTTTTTTTTCTTAGAAAGCAATCATTTTCTTTGTAACTGTTAATGTCTTCTCTTCCACATTATTTTTGTTACTCTTTGTTACGTGTATAATTGGGTATACGTATTCCATGCTAAATTTGATTTTCTATCTATTATCTATACTATATATAAATGTGAGAATAGGGAGAATAAAGAGATTTTTGACAGCGCCCTCGATGAAATTTAGAATATCTTCAAATAGCTTTAACTATAGCCAATTCGAATATTACATTTTATGTCAATGAGTGTTTGGATAAGTGGTTCGACACTCTTCTTCCTTATGTGAGGTCAAGGGTTTTACTCATCATGGATGGAGCAAATACTTGTTATGAGCGCTTTATCCCTTCTAGGCTGACCCAATGTTTCTTTTATATAATCTTTTTTAAATAAATTAATTAAATTAATTAACTTATTTATTTATTTTAAATTTGCAACTTAAAACAATAGAGAAACAAAATATTTGAATAAATTCATTAACTGATCAGTATTGGATCCTAGCATGATTTGATTTGTAATTTTCATTCATTGACTTGATTTTGTTTGGTCCATTAAAATCAAATTTAATTAAATTATAGCATTTTCAGAGTTTTTTTTGAAATTCAAATTAGTAATCTTTTTAATATAATTTATTTCTTATTATATATTGAGTTTTTAAAAGAGTTTTATTATTAATAAAATTTGCTATTTTTTTATTTTCTTTTTCGTTATTGAATTAATTTATAACCACTGTCACTTTAATTTAATAAGAGATTTATATGTCCTTTGCAATGAATAGATGGCTTAAGCATTTTTAATTTTCTTGATATTTTTTCTTTTATATCATAAATATATTTGACTTAAAAGAAAATAATGTTTATAAAATTGAAAAAAACTAGAACTATACATTTCTGTTTTGAGCCATTTTTTGGGTTTCAAGAGTTTATGTGTATGTCTATACATTCCTTTCTTTAATTTATTATTGAACTTCTAAGAGTTAAAAACACAAGACGTATGAATAATATTTTAATTTTTAATAATTATAAATTATAATATTATTCAATTAGGAATCTTATTAAAATACCAATTTATTATAGACCACTGATATAAATATTTAATACTTATAGAAAAAATCACCATAACAATTTTGTTTTTCTTTAGCTATAGGGTTTATTATTACATGTCAAAAATTTTTCTTCTTATCATTTTACTTCTTAATTTTAAAGATATTATTTTACTTGAGTTATGATTATTTTTGCTTTCCATATCTTTTCAATCATAAAGTTTTATTTTTTCATTCAATTTTGATTCTTTTTACAATATTTATTCATTTCGTCTACATACATATTATAAATATTTATAGTAAAATATTGACTAAAAAACACCTAATTAATATACTTATTTTTTTATTCAATAATGTATTATCATTTTTATTATATTATAGAAAAAAAATTAATATTAATATACTTATTTTTTTATTCAATAATGTATTATCATTTTTATTATATTATAGAAAAATCAATAAACTATATTTAGAAAAAAAAAATAAAAAAAAAGGTAAGTATAACAAGTTTTAACGACATTTTATTTTTTTATGAAATTTTTTTACTAGTTTTAGAAAAATTTAGATTATTTATTTATAATTTTTGGACATTTTATTTTTTTATGAAATTTTTTTACTAGTTTTAGAAAAATTTAGATTATTTATTTATAATTTTTGGACATTTTATTTTTTTATGAAATTTTTTTAAGAAAAAGAAGTTAGTGAATTTCAATATCAAGTTTTTTAAGAAAAAAATATATAGTTTTTGATATGTGAACCCATAACCTTTAGAGAAAAATTTTATATCTTAACCACATACTAAATTTAGTCTATATAATAAAACTTTATTTTAAAAAAAAAAATTAAAACTGTCCGGTTTGCAGTAGAAAATCATATCAATCATTAGTTCTCGAGTTAATCGGTTTGATTAGCCGGTCAATCTCTTTTTTAAAACTCTGATAAAAATATTGCTTATAATGCTAAGCTTCTACTAATTACTAGATCTTATTTGGCAATAGCTCATGAGTTAGCTTTCCGCATTTTAATGAAATCAATACTATGTATTCACTAATTGTAATGTTTGATAACATAGCTTTTATAATAGATAAATATAGCTTTTATAATAATTTTTAAAATTTGATGAAGCTTTTTCGAATTGTCACTATGTGATAAATTCGAAGCGAATTCAAAATGAAATGGTATCGATCCTTTTCTTGGTAGTAAACTAAATAACTACTATATAGACCAAACAGGTAAAGTATATATTCTTTGGAAAAGCTTTTGATATATAGTATTCACTTTAAAGTGAAAAAGGTTGATGCTATTCTTTTTATGACCCATTTGCTTGATTCTTTCTCCGTCCAAATTTTATCCCATCTCCTTTTTTTTTTTTTTTTTTTTTTTTTTTTTTTTTTTTTTTAAAAATTTTATTTTGTCTTTTAAATTAAATGGTACTTTTTTTTTTTTTTTTTTTTTTTTTTTTTAAATTTTATTTTCTTTTAAATTAAATGGTACTTTTTTGAGCAAAACAGAACATATATAAAGCGCTAAGGCAATTCAATTATCATCTCATTCCTTCCTCCAAACCTATTAAACATTAAACATTTCTGTTTTTTGACCTCTCAAGATGGCATCAAAGCCACATCGCGAGGCTAACTTGAATGCAGTGGAAAAGAAAGAGGTTAGAATTAGATTTTATATACACATTTCTATATATTCATATTTATGCTTTTTATGAATAAATATACTTTTTAAAAATAATTTTACTTGAAATATCGAAGCAAGTATATTAAAAATCCATTTATATTTGAAAACAAATGTGTTCTGTGTATATTTTGGAAACTTTATTGTAATATTTTGATTATGCTTTAATATAAAAATAAATGGAAAATGATATTATATGTTTTGAAGATAAGAGATAGGAAAATAAAATGTGGTTTTGGTGAAAAATAATTGAATTAATTAATCGTCATAATTGCAGAATAAGTGGATTCTTGGACCTCCGGCGCTTAACATCGTATGGGGTAATGACGAGCGCTATTGGAAATTATCGTAAGACTATATTTTCTTACAGTTTTTTTTTTTTTTTTAATTTTATATATTCATATTTTTTTTTAATTATTTTGGTTTTTCTTTCTTTATTTTCAATGAAACACAATAATATTATTTTAAAATATTTCGTGATGAAAATTTCTTACCTACACTTGCAAATGGATTGGCACATCAAGCCAATCAAAAACCCAGTTTCTAAAAACAAGTTTCTTAAAAAAAATTACTGTTTTGTCCTTTTTTTCTGGATGTATAATTAGAAATACCCTTATTTGATTTAAAATACTGTTTGTAATTAATTTGATATACATATGAGTTCATATATTATATACATATAAGTTCATATGCCGGGTATAGATAAATCTTTATTATGCATAATAAAGAGATCTGCAATATACTTTGTCTTAATTGAATACACATTAATTAAAGGATAATTTAATCAATTATTCTCCTTTTTCTACAATGTGATTCAATATATATTTTTAATTTCTTATCAAAAAGTAAAAAATTGTCAAATTTAACTGATGGAGGGAGAAACATAAAAAATTTGACTTAGCCTGGACCTAACTAATTTTGAAAACTGGAATTACAGGCGAGACCAAGCTTCAGCAGAGTTATTACAGGTATGTTGGCTGGAAGTAACAGGTTCAACTAGTGAGAATCTACAAAAAGGGAAGTCGTACGAAATCAAGTTCAAGGTTGAAATGAAAGAAGGAGCCTTTGGATGGAACGGATGTCCTGTTTTCATAATGGCTAAGATAGGAAAGAAGGGCAAATACAAATGGGAAAAGATTGACTTAATTAATTTAGCTAAGGACAAAAAAGGTCAATTTGAAATTCCGGTAAATGGATTGACCGTTGAAGTTCCGGCAACCTACTCCGGCGAAGACACCAAGCTCTATTTTGGTTTGTATGAAGTATGGACCGGTAGATGGAAGGGTGGTTTGGTAATTCATCAAGCTGAAGTTACAATGAATTAACTTTGGTTTCAAACAATTTATAATGCTTAAATTGCAATCTAATAATGTGGGAATAAGTTTATATTTCGACTAAACAGAGAGCGAAAGGTTTCTTTTTTTTGTTTTTTTTTATTAAGGAAATGTGAGTGGGAGTTTAATATCCAATAACAACGAATCGGAATTGGTATTGTTGTACTTTTATAATTATAAATGAATGCTCAAAGCATCATTTTTGCTATTTTTCAACTCTGCTATAAGTTTATAACAACATGTACATTGAACATAATAAAAGTAAAATTATTATCGTTTTTTGAAAAGTATATAAGCAACGTTAGAGTTTCATCTAAAGGAATAAATATATATTTGATCTCTGAACTTGTTTAGTAAGATTAAAAATGTCGGATTTGATCTTTTGGACCAATTTAACCCTTGAACTTGTATAAAATCATTAAAAAGATTCATTTTCACTTTTTAATCTGATTTAACCAGTGAATTTATATAAAATGATTAAAAAAATCATGTTTAACATTTTAACTCAACTTAACCTTTAAATTCTTCGGTGTACTTACAATGAAGAATAATATATGAAGTATATCATATAGAAAAATGATATATAAAAATATACTGTATCTCTCTTTACCTTGATTGATGGTTTTAAGATTAGAAGATCAAGCTTTAAGTTTTTTTTTTTTTTTTTATCAAGCTTGAAACATGAACTCCAAATGCCTATAAAGATGTTCAGACTCCAAACACTTTTAGAAGCCTATTCCTTAGCCAAATTACAATAATTGACAGTATCAGCAATTCATCAGAAACCTTAACCAACAAGTACCCCTTTATCAAACCTTACTTCCAATAACTACTCACTCCAACTTCAATCACAATAGTTCCGGCTTATTTTCATCTGTTGTCTCTAAAATATATTTATATTTTTTAATTGTTCTTATATTTTAATTTATCACTTAAAAATATATAAACTTTTATTAGAGTAACACAAAAATTTATTTTCCGATTTTGAGGTTGACAAACGGTAAATTTGCTAACGTGAAAAAGTTTTTACCGTGATAAATGTTTTTAACATAATAAATGAAAAAAAAAAAAGTAAATGTCAAACTACGGAAAATTGAGTCATTTTTTCTCTCTCATCTCATTCGTTTGTCCTTTTGTTCTTTCTTCTTCTACTGTCCACAATGTCTTTTTCTTTTTTTTTTTTTTTTTTTTTTTTTTTTTTTTTTTTTTTTTTTTTTTTCTTTTTTTTTTTTTTTTTGTTTTTTTTTTTTTTGTCAATTTTTCTTCTTGATAAGCTTTTATCCATGATTTTAACAAATAAACCTCAACTCCTCATGCACTTGCCTTTTGATTTTTCTTCAACATTCCTATTCTTTCTTACTATCAATTTTTTCCAGAAAATAGAGATAATATTTTTTTTTTTTTTTTTTTTTTTTTTTTTTTGTCATTTTCTTCTTGATATGCTTTTATCCATGATTTAACAAATAAACCTCAACTCCTCATCACTTGCCTTTGATTTTTCTTCAACCATTCTATCTTTCTTACTATCAATTTTTTCCAGAAAATAGAGATAATATTGCAAAAGTTAAAAGACTTATCAATGGCAGTGTTAGATTGTATTAGTATTTTATACATAATTTATTTGGTTAACCTTATTTAGATTAAAATAAATTTATGTGATTTTATTTAAAATCTTTATGATTTTTTGAAAAATCAATTCAAATTTAAATTAAGGTTAAAAATTAAATTAGTTTTTCTAATTTGTATAATTACTAATTAAAAATTATCATATATTTAAAGGCGTAAAAACTTTTTAATTGAGATACTTAATGGATGAAATGTCAACTTTTAACTTAAAGAGAGTACTTCATAAAAGTTTAAATTTTTAATTAAATATATATGACCTTTTTATTAGAATTATTTTAAATTTCTAATCTCTACTTAGCTATATAAAATAAAGAAATTCTTAAAAGTATTTAACTTAAGATATTTATTAAAAGCCAGCAAATCACTGCCCATCCTCTCTTTTCTTTATGATAGAATGGGCAAGAGAGACGGTGTGACCTTTTGTGGGCAGGAGAGAGAGCACATGAGAGAGACAAATTTTTCTCGTGTAATTTTTTAATTTACTCATCAAGTGATAAAGTAATGCAACATCAGTATTTAACCGGGCTGTGACCAAGAAACGGGTTAATAATCTTTTTTGTTATTCCAATAGTAATTTGTGTAATTTTATGTGACGAATTAAAGCATATGGACAATTAAGCAATAGCCCTATAATTTACGTACCACAAGCGAAAATAAATCCAATAATTCCAATTATACTAATACATATAAGCCTATTATCTAAAATCAATATCCCAATACCATTTCAAGACCAAATCAAACCTTATCAAAAACCAACATGGGTTGTTACCTATACCTAACTTGCCTAGATCGACCCAACCTTCAAAATTTCCAACAACCTTAACCAGTAAAGAAATGGACAAGAAAGAGCCAAGAAACTTTGCTTTTGGTGTGATGAGAAATTTCAATCGGGCATAGATGCAAGAAAAAGCAGCTATATGCACTGCAAATGAAAGAAGTGATTAATGCAGATGAAAGTGAATTCACATATTGTATTGAGGAGTTAGAAGATCCAATATTGGATAATAAGATAATATAAGGTCAATTATCTCTCAATGCCTTTTGGGGAACAGACAGCAACCAAACAATGATGTTGAAAGTAATATAGGAAAATGAAGCTACATACGCTCATTGACACATGAAATACACACAACTTCCTCAATGAGAAAACATCATAGAAATTATATTAGCTTATTACTAAAATTACAGGACTACGGGTGGAGGTGGCTAATGGCCAAGAGTTCCAATGCAATTCCATATGCAAGCAATTCAAAGGGAAATGCAATAACAAAGTTCTACAACAAATGTGTATGTGCTGCCTCTAGAGGGTTATGACTTAATTTTAGGAATTCAATGGTTGAAAACACTTGGAGATATCAATTGCAATTTCAATGATCTTACCATGAAGTTCAATTTACATGGGAAATCATACTTCTTACAAGGGGAACAATTTTTCAAGTCATTCTAATCCCTCAATGTACTTATAATAAAACAACCAAAGTTTGTCTTAACTCATAAAGTCCTATAGTCTGCTATGCTCTCTATATGTTAAATCTTTCATTAATCGAGGAATGGGTTGACCATCAAAAATTACTTAAAGAGTTTGAAGATATGTTTCAGGAACCTAAAGGGCTACCATCACAGAGGCTACATGACCATAAGTTCCCCCTCAAACCCGGTTCACAACCAGTTAACATTAGACCATATAGGTATGTTGTTGAACAGAAAACTGCCATTAAAGAAATAATTAAGGATATGTTAGCTAATGGATCATTAGAAATAATAGTAGCCCTTATGCGAATCTAATTGTTTTGGTTAAGAAGAAAGACAATACTTGGAGGACGTGCATTGATTATAAAGCACTCAATAACATCACCCTTAAAGATAAATTCCACATACCCTTGATTGATGAGCTTTTAGAGGATTTTTTTTAGGGGGGGTGGTGTGGTATTTTTCAAAATTGATTTGAGATCAAGTGATTGGTAAGTAAGGATGTATGAAGAAGATATACGCAAAAATGCCTTTAAAACTCATGACGGGCATTATGATTTTTTGGTTATGCCCTTTGGCTTAACCAATGCTCCAACAACTTTTCAGTCCTTAATGAATTTAGTTTTTAAAACCTTTCTAAGGAAATTTGTATTGGTTTTATTTGATGATATACTGATTTACAGTAAAAGAAAGAGCTCTACTTACAAGAGTTGCAATTGGTGTTGCATACTATACGATAACATTAGTTATGTGCTAAGCTTACCAAGTGTCAATTTGGAGAACAACAAGTGGAGTACTTAGAGCACATAATAGTTGCTGATGGTGCTCATACAAATCCAAAAAAAAGGTTAAGGTAGTGCAAAATTGGCCTTTACCTTAGAATATAAAACGTTTGAGAAGCTTTTTGGGCCTCACTTAGTACTATAGGAGATTTATGAAAAATTATGAAAAACTTGCCAAGCCTTTAACTAAGCTATTGATACAGAGATCCTTTATATGGAATTCAACTGCCGAGAGTTCCTTTCAAACTTTGAACTAAGCAATGGTTCAAGCCCTAGTGTAATCTCTTCTAGATTTCATAAAAACATTTGTTGTAGAAACTGATGCATCAGGGGAAGACATTGAACCAGTGTTTATGCAAGAAAAGGCATCCTTTAGCCTATATCAGTAAGGTTTTATCTCCTAAAAACCAAGTATTCTCTACCAATAAAAAAGAATTGTTAGCTATATTTTTGCTACAAAGCATTGGAGTCACTACTTACTTCATAGGCATTTTATGATCAAAACCAATCATAAGAGTCTAAAGTATGCATTAGAACAAAAAATTGTAACTCCAGCCTAACATACTTGGTTATTGAAGCATCAATCTTTTGATTACAAGATACAATATAAGAGGGGCCAAGAAAATCAGGTTGCAGATGCTTTATCAAGAATTCCCTTTACTAGCATTCTCGCTTTAACTACACACATGCTTTCTATTGAGATATTTACTATTATTTAGGATATTTGGACCATAAGTCCTATGCCACAAAAACTTATTTCTGAGTTACAACTTAACCTAGGTTCTCATTCTAAATATAAGTGGCAAGATGGGGTATTAAGAAGGAATGGGAAACTAGTTATGGACAATGATAATGATTTAAACCTGAAACTTTAGCACCTCTATCATGATTCAGCGATTGGGGTCATTCAGGAGTTTTTACAACTTATAGGAGGTTGGCCCTAGTTGTTTAATGGGAAGGGTTATGAAGGTTTATAAAAAATTATGTCAAAAATTGTCAAATATGTTAGCAGGTTCAGTCTGAAACAATTGTTGTGTTAGGAACCTTGCAACCTTTACCCTTACCACATGGATTCTTTGCTTATATAACCATAGATTTATAGAAGCATTAACAAAGTCTCAAGGCAAGATTTCCATTTGGTTGTAGATAGATTAAGCAAATATGCCCAGTTCATAAGACTTGTGAATTCTTTTTATGCTAAAACTGTGGCACAAACATTCTTAGACAATGTTTACAATCTACATGGCCTACCTCTCACAATAGTTACTAATAGGGATGCAATCTTCACAAGCACCTTTTAGCAAGAGTTTTCAAACTTTAGGGGGTTGGATTACACTTGTCAACAGCTTACCATCCTCAAACGGATGGGCAAATTGAAGTTATAAATATGTGTTTGGAATAGTATTTGATGTGTGTTAGGATAGCAATATTTCTATCGCAGATTTGTGAAGATTCACAATCTGATTTAAATTTTATTCAAATATTTCAAGTTCAAATGTACCTAGAGTTATAGCAGTTATAGTTTGTATTTTCTGTATAAATATACTCTGTAATTCATATATAAGCAATACAACATACAAAGATATTACAAAGAATTTACTTAGTATCCGAGCCTTCTCTTTTTCTTAATTCTTTAATTATGGCTTCTCCAAGTGATATTTCCTCTCTTTCTTCATTATCTACTTCTACCCATCTTACTTTCTCCATTAAGTTGAATATCAAAAACTACCTTGCATGGAAAATGCAATTTACCCCATTACTTAACTACCAAAAGCTTCAAGGATTTATTGATGGTAGTACCCCTTCACCACCAAAAATCATTATCAATTCTAAAACTTCCACCCCAACTACCAATTCGGAGTATGAGTCATGGTTCCAAAAGGATCAAATGTTAATGTCATGGCTTCTCTCATCCCTAATCGAAGAAATCTTTCCATACATCTCCGGTTTAACTTCTTCATATGATGTTTGGAAAGCCTTATCCCAAGCCTTTGGCTCTATGTTCCAAAACAGACAATTGCAAATTCACATTGAATTACAAGAGTTGAAAAAGAACTAACTTATTGTGGTTGAATATCTTCATTGAGCCAAATCTTTGGCTGATCAGCTACAAGCTGCTGCCTGTCCTATATCCTCCGCGTGTGATTATTTATCTCAATATTGGCACAGATTATCATCCAATCATTATAATTCTTAATATGCGGACTGAACCAGTCTCATTCTATGAATTATATGGGCAGCTTGTTGCTCATGAGATTCTTATCAAGAGTACACAAGAACCCCTGTTGCTAATAGGGCTTTACGACCTACCAATTCTTTACCATCGCTTCTACCTACACCACCTAGACCTGCCAACTGTAACTTCACCCAAAGAAGAAAATTTCTGGTGTATCCAATATTGTGTTTTATCCAAAAGGACCTTGTCAAATATATGGCCTTCAAAATCATACTGCAGACCGATGTCGCTGTAGATATAATTCTAATTTTTCTGGTCCATGTCCTATAAATTATCCAAAGCCAATTATAATTCATATGGATGTTCACCATCTTTCTCTTTAGAAAAATCCTTTGGTTCAACTTCTAATCCTTGGTTTCCAGATATTCCAGCCAACTACCACATTACACCAGATCTTTCCACCTTGAGCATTGCAGATGAATACAAAGGGATTAATCAACTCCATATAGGTAATGGCAAAGGTGTGCAAATATTGCATACTGGTATAACATCTGTCCCTTCTTCAATTGGTTCCTTAAAATTAAATGATGTTTTTTGTGTTCCTTCCATTATTAAAAATTTACTTGTTATCTAAAAATTCACTACTGATAACTCCTGCTTTTTTGAATTTCGGCCATCTTATTTTGTTGTTAACTGAGTCATTTTCTTTTCTGTACGCTTTAATAAGAGCATGATGGATTTGACAATTCTTTGCAGGTAAATTTTCCGAATTATTTGGGCTAAACCATTGTGGAATTTTTGATGAAACTATAAATTTATAATCTGAATAGTTCTTGTACTTAATAGTTTAGTAGTGGTAAATGGATTATTAAAACTTGAATAGTAAACGATGAAGTAGCAAATTGTATTGATGAATTTAGTATTTAATTATATTATTTCATTAAAAATAGTTAATGATGAAGGGCGTACGATAATGGATGTAGTGGTGATGTAGATAAATGTTAGTATTTAATTTACTATTGGCATTGTTGCTCAACAATTGAAATGCTTCATTACCTTACTCATTTTTGGAAAGAAATGCTTCATTACTTAAAAATATATTTCTAGAACCCAAAACAAATTCACTCTTAAATTTCCATTTAGCTAATAAGCCATAGGTAGCCTAACATGGTCTTTTGGTAGAATATTACTTGTTGTGTTCACCCATAACTTTCATATATACACGAAATTTTGCTACGGGTACACGGGGAGGTTACAGATCCAAATGATGACATATTTGATTGTGAGAAGGTCTTCAGTTACACTGTTTTGCAACCCTTTAATCCAAGGGCTTCCACAACTAAAGGTTGTGATGGAGTATATCACTACAATGGATGCTTTTAGGTTTATCGAGTCTTGTGATAACGGTATTGTTAATGTCTTTCAAGGAGAAGTGTTGCCATTTTCCTTCCTAGTATTAAATTCATATCTAACTTATTTTAATCTTTTAGGATCTGTGGCAGCAATTGTTACTCCTCAACACATTGTTCTGAATAGAAATGCTTTATTCCAAGGAGGACTGCGACCATATAGTTTTTGTTTTCCAGTACTTAAGAAAGAAACCCATAGTATGTCATACTACCATCTTTTAGCAAATGAGTTGCCCTTTACAATGCCAAGACCCTATAGTTAATCACTTTCTTTATCATCAAAAAATAAATCACTATGATGATTTAAAGTTGACAGTTTTGTAAATATTTAGCAATTAGCACTCAGAAAGCATGCATTCATTAACTTTTTTGAATTAAAAAACCTAAGAACGATTCTTCCTAAAAAATTATTTTTAATTTATTTTGATATAGGAGTATACACTTCATTTAATTATTGTTATTAAATAATACACTGTGGAGTCCATAAGGAGTTATTGCTATTATGTTTACTCTATATTGTGAGCTTATTTATTTGTCTTTTTTGGGACAAGCAATTGTTTCAGCTGTTACTAGTGGGAGTAGAAGGTTTTTTCTTGGGACCGATAGTGCTCCTCATGAAAGAAAGAGAAAGGAGTGCCCTTGTGGGTATGCTGGAATATATAATGTCACTGTTGCCTTGTTACTATATACCAAGGTTTTTGAAGAGGTAACTTCTTTTATTATTCATATGCTTACCAACTCCCGATTATTAATGGTACCTTCTTTCTCTCTTAGCTACATCAGCTTATGCATTGTAAGCTATTAAACCTCAACTTTTTATGGATGCATCTAATATAAAACCAACATTTGATTTCTTTTAATTCTCATTTTTGGTGAAGGAAACAATGGATGTTCTAACAGCGTTGAGAAGAATCGTCTAATATTTAGACCTAACCAGGGCATTAACTTGGCTATTGTTATTGGCGAAAAATTTTATTTTTTGTTTGGTTTGTTATTATTATATCTTGTCATGTCATGTACCAAATATTTTACTACTTCCTTGCCTTTTGTATGCCATATCACAGACATGCTACAATTATTTGCATGTCCATATCAATAAGTTTTGTCCTAAACCTTTTTCTTCACAGTACCTTATATGGTAGTTTGCTCGTTCTAGTCTGGCCCACTTGATAAGTTAGAGGCATTTACAAGATTTAATGGACCAAACTTCTACGGACTTCCAAGGAACATATCAAAGATCAAGTTGACCAAGACCCAATGGAAGTGCTAGAGTCTTTCTCATTTTTGTTCAGAGATATCGTTCCAATGTCTGTAGGAGAAACACTAGAGTTGCAACCAGAATCTATTTGATTTACATTGTTTACAGTAAGAAAACTTAGTCTTTGTTTTTGTTCCTTGTCAATCTTATTGCATAAATTGATGGATTTCATGAATGTTCCATTCAACATAAATTTTCTTTTCATATAAAATCCATCTATTTTCATTAATGTTGACTGGTGAAGTCTCGTAGCCGCACCAATTTTATTAGTTCTATGTATGACTTGAAGTTTTATAACATGTTCCAAGAATAGCATTAACGGTTTTTTGGTGAATAATGCATCTCCAGTTTCTAGTAATAGTTCATTATGGATTAACAGAAGTTCACATTTTAATAACAAAATACAATCATGTTAGACCATGACGATGATGATATGTCATTTGTATGTTTGCCGGGATTCTTTCATATTGCTTTTATTTGAGACTAATTTTATTTCGGAATTCGTTCCTCAAATCAAACCTACTGACAATTATCTATTGAATTCAATCATGTCCTATCATTTGAGCCACTCTTTACAACTAAAAGAGCAATCCTTTAGTTTTAGGTAGTAATACTAATGATGTTTGTTGGCCTGTCAAGGGCCTTGTGCTCAAGAGCAAGAATTGCCGGCTTTATGTTCATGATCATCATGGATATGTTAGGCCAAGTTGGACAGTTATTAGAGTCAATAATGTGGTATGAGTTTATTAATGGTTCCATACATAAATATATAAGAGATGTATTAGCCATTAAGCAATAGAAATAGAACAAATAAATCTTTTTCTTCTTACTTTCTCTCTATAATTCAACTCATTTTGTCTCCTTTCTCACTTAACAAACACCATGCTAGGCAAAGAGTCCTAACATAATACTTTTGGTATTCAGTTTGAATTTTTTTTTTTTTTTTAAATTGAGTAATGCATTAATCTTAGGCATATAATTGTGGAAGAAAAAAAATGAAAAATCAATATTATCTTATAAATTAATAAGAATTAATACAATAAATAAACAAAGGCTAAATCATTAAAAAAATTTCAAACTTTGTGCATAGTTTTAATTGTAATTTAAATCCAACTTTCTTCCCTTAATATTTTGAACTTTAACTTTAGTTATAATAGTTGAATTAATTGTGAGCAAACTTGAAAATTATCGTAATCTAATAACTTGAGATAAATTGAGTTGTTTTTGAAAGCTATTTGCTTTTAAGTTTTGATTTTGATTTCTAAGTTAATATAATTGTTTGATTTAAGCTTTTGTTGTTAAGGTCATAAAACACCAATTTTTGAGATTTTTATGGTAAATATACATATGCTTTGATTTAACCTTGACATTCCTAAAATAAGTTAGAATTTTCTTTAAGGCAAAATTTTAAATGCTCACATTTAGGAAGAGATGATCTAGGCATTCTTTATTTTAAACACATATTTTAACTTAGGCCACCCCGAGTTAAATTATGACTTTTCCAACCCTTTGAAGCCTGTATCAAAAAATTTTCTTGTTTACCCTTTATTAAACCTAGGCACTAAACCAAATTACAAAACTTTTCCCCTAAGTGCAATAATGTGCAATAAATAATTATTAAATTATATTAAGATATAGGAAGAAAAATCAAAAGAAAGAGGGTATCTAGCAAGTGGAGTACAAAAGAAAAACACCTCATGAAGAGAAAAAAATGAAAATAATGAAAAATTCAAGTTTGGGGAATTCAAGCAAGGAAGAAAAAGTTGTCAAAGTGCTACTATAAAGAAACCTTGCCAAAGTATCTCCAATATTAGGCTAGTCAAAAAATTTTCAAAGTTAAGACTCTCTTCACAATAAGAATATATGTTTTAGTATAATTAAATCTTGTTATTATATATTATTTGTACTCTTTGTTTCTCCTTCTTATCCCTTTTCTTTGTTAAACCAATTTATACTCCTAAACCCCATTACAACCTTGATGCAAGACTTTTTTATCTTTGTAATTGTGTGCATTTTAATTGCAGAGAATGCATAACTAACTTTGCCTATGTGAATGATAAGATTTTATCATTTTGTTTAAAGGTTAATATTTTTGTGAAAATTTATATTTTATTTTTCATAGTTTGATCAAATGTTGGTGTTGTAGACCTTAATAACTCATGTTTAGATCGAAGAATGCATTTTCTTGAAATTAAATCTTTGCAAAGAAATAAGCATTTAGTTTATACTCAAGTTAGGAGATTATTGATATTTTTAAGATTGTGAATAATTATTTTCAACCATATTAAGCTAGCTGTATTAGAGTATTTAGTTTATATTTATGTTCTTGCTTTGTTTTTACTTTTATTGCTTGAGGACAAGCAATGGTTTAAGTTTGGAAAATTTTGATAGGTCTTATTTTTATAATATTTTTAGTTTAGTTTTTATTAGGATTTTTAGTACTTTTAATTATTTTGATTAATTTTTTGTTTAGATTTATTCATGTTTTTAATTAAGTTTCTTTGATCCTAGCTAAGCTTGATATGAAGGGTTTTTAGCAGAAAAATAACTAAAATTTGCATCAAAAAAGGTTGGAGCTGAAAAATGAAGATAAAAGCTTAACCAGGCCAAGTCAGTAAAGTTCAAAACCTGACTATGTCAGACGCCACGGTCGTTTCTCCAAGAAAATTGAAAATTCAAGTTGATCGAATTTAATTATTTAGCCTGTGTAGATTTGAAGACTGGGCATATCTTGTGCATGGAGCTGTATGAGAACAATAGAAGACTTACATTGTTTGAGTTCCAGCCCTATTTGGTCAAAGAAGACTCCTAAGTAGGAAGAAATATAATATTAAATCAGTTTCCTATTCAAATAATATTTCTTTCTACTTAGGCTAGCTAGTTTCCTACTCGGATTCAAAGACGCTCTACGAAAGTCTATATAAATACATCAATTAGATCTCTGGGATCTTGGATCTTAGATCTTTATTCTATTCTTTTTTTAGTTTTCTTTCTTTTAAGACTTCAAGCATTTAAGTTTGTGTAAAGAATCAAGAAAGTCGCTCACGCTACTCGTTTACTAGTTTTTATCTCTAAAGTCTTAATCTTGTTTCTATTTTTCATTATTCATATTGACTATGTAATTAGTTTTAAATTTAATTGAGTTTTATTTAATTATTATGTCGAACTAAATTCTTATACTAGAGATTTGATGTAACTTAATTTCTATTTCAATTTATAATATTAGATTTGCTTTTTTTTTTTTTTTTTTTTTAAAGTTTTAAATTAATTGAGTTTTAATTTATTATTATGTCGAACTAAATTCTTATATCTAGAGATTGATTGTAACTTAATTTCTATTTCAATTTAAATATTAGATTTGCTTTTTTTTTTTTTTTTTTGTTAAAAGGTATAATTTATTTATTGACATAATTTTTTTTTTTTTTTTTGTTAAAGGTATAATTTATTATTGAACTTAATGCTTTCAGACAGAGTTTCTCTCCTAGATTGATTTATTTCATTAATCACAATCGGGAGAAGAATTTTTAATATGAAAAATGTAATAAATTACATGGGAATAATAACTTGATGCGGAGCTATATAGTTTGACTCATGGAGGTTTTCAAAAGTTAACGAGCTTAGGTATGAATTTATAAACAAACTATAAAACTTAATGATTAATTCATGTTTGATTTTGCTATATTGGAAGATAGGTAATTAGATCGGGTTAAAATAACTAATAATACACCGGGAGAGAGCTTGTTAGCGATTTTAAGATTGTTTTCCATACTTGAACAATTAAAATTGATTATTAAACTAATAAAATAAATTTGATAGAATTAAGTGAAGTTAAAAAATCCCTTGTAACTTTTAATCCTTGATTTTTTTCCTCAAATTATCTTGTTTGCTTTCTTATTGCTTTCATTTATTTCTTTTATTTTTTTAATCTATTCTTCTTACCGTCGTTTAAATAATAGTAAATTAACACAATTTTGTCATTAAAATTTGTAAAATTTAATATCCGTTATAAAATTCATCTTTGACGTACGTATTTTATATTACAAATCTAAATTTAAGTATGTCGATGGATAGTCGTACACTTTCACCATATATATAATTAATTGGTTGCAAATTAAGTTTTCCAATTAAAATTGAACTTAGGTATTTGATAAATAATAATTCAAGAATTCAATAATTGAAATAAAAGTTAAAGTGAGTACATGTTTTTATTTTTTGATCTGTTTTTCACTTTTTCTAGTATAATAATATGAGTAAAAATTGTAGTCCAACACTTTCTGATGTAAAAGAAGAAGAGAGAGGGAGCGATTGGTGGCAAAAAACAAATCAACTTCTTTTTTCTTTCCATTTTTGGGATTTAACCAAAAGAAAAAGAAAGAATATAATCTTTTAAAAGCTTGCATGGAAAGAAAAGAAAAATAAAAATAATGTGTTCTTCCTTATGCTATATAATATTTATATATTTCAGGTTTGAGTACTGCATTACAAGTTTAAATTCAGTAAATTATAATCCTCATTGGATAAGTGTAAGTGAATTTTTATTTTTAATTTGATAATTTATTTATTAAATTAATTAAATTAATATGTTATGCAGGCAGACCCAGATGGAGCATACATCGTGCCTGTGAAGGCTCTAAATATCATATGGGGAAACGGATCATACTTTCAGAGGAGGAGATTAGGTAATCATGGATTTTACATATATTTATTAGATGTATAGTTAATTTATTACTCCCTTCTCTCGGTTGCAAAATATAAACCGTTTTTCGATGATTATTTTGAACCAAAAAATATAATTCATTTTGCGTATTTTAAGAAATAATAAAAGATGTTTTTCCAATGTTACTGTTATTTACATTAGATACAATCACTACCTCATTAGATACAATAAATACCTCACTAGATACTCATTTTGAGATAAAGAATAATTTAGTCAAATTACCCTTGATTTTATTATAATTTAGGAAAATTAATTATTTTCTTAATCTTCATGCAAAAACCTTAAACGAGTTATATTTTGGGACATAAGGGTAGTTAACTGTTTGCTGAAAAATAAAATCTACGTGATTGAATGATATTTTTAAAATAAAATTAAGTAATATAAATTTTACCATTAGGTAAAATATATTGTACTTGAATCATACAAAGAGAAAAATCAAGATTGGCATGAGATTAGCGATGGCGAATTTACCGTTCTGGTTAAGGACTCGGCCGGAGTTGTGGAGTTCGGTATGTCTGAAGTTGAAAGTGACTGGTGGAATGGTTCTTGCTGGTATCAAAATTAAGCCTAAATAACTAATACCAGTAGCTAGGGTCAATTAGTTGAAAGAGTTTCTATTCAAGGAAAAAAAAGATTAGTTAAAGGAGTTGAAGATGTTAATTGAGCAATTTAGCTATATAATTCTTTTTTGTGTGCGCAAAAAAAGCAGTTTATAACAATAAATATAATAAAGTCGTTTGTTTTTGTAATTTGAATTATCATTTATGAAATCATAATTTAAATACAACCAAATTTAATTTAAAGTTTTGGTAAAGTTTTAGATATGTCTAATCAGTAAGTATTTTAAGTAATTTAATTTGTCTCGTTGACTAAAATGTAAACAACAAATTTGTATCTTAGACGAAAGATAAAATTATAAAGAATAGCTTTATGAAGAGAATCATGAAATTCTATAATTATATAGTACTCCATAAATATATATAAGAAAAGCTTTTAATGAAGAGAATCATGAAATTCTATAATATATAGTAACTAAAAAATATATATATATATACATATATATAGTTGTGTCTATCAATATGTAATATGTAATATGCAAGCCTTTTGAGAATTTTCTTATTTGAATTTTCATGTTATAAGGGGTTAAAACTATTAAAATACTCTTACAGTCCGTTTAGAACAAATGAATAATAGTTGTAGAATTCATTTGCAAACGAATTTGTCATGTTTGATATACTACAATTTAAAATAAGGAATTCAATTGAATTCTACAAAATTATATTTAGAATAAATTCTTAAATGAAAATTTATTTGTCTTTATTTTTTTTAACACCCTTGACATGATAATTTAATAAAAATAGTAAACACCAATTATATTTATTATGTACAATATAATAACTTGTCATTTTTTATTAAAATATAAATAATAAATTTCATATAAATAAATACACTAATATCCACGCTAATTAATTAATTATATAGACAATAAAATTCATCATAATAATTATTTTTAATTAATGTAAAAAATTTTGTTGATTTAAGTAATTAATTTGGAAACTAAAAAAAATATTAAAAAAAATATTAAGAATGTTATTATTTTTTTTTTAATTGGCATAAAATTCATCATAATAATTATTTTTAATTAATGTAAAAAATTTTGTTGATTTAAGTAATTAATTTGGAAACTAAAAAAAATATTAAGAATGTTATTATTTTTTTTAATTGCATTTGAAAACAATTGTTGATACTTACTTTTCATAGTAATAATAACTAATGTTATTACTAGACTTTAAAAGAAAAAAAAAAAACCGATATTACCAGTTTGAAACTTTCCAAAAAAAAATAAAAAGGAAAAAAAATAAACATATAAACTAATGTTATTATTAGATTAAAAAAATAATTATGTTATAGTCTGGAATTTTTCAAAGAAAATAAACAAGAAGGAAAAAAAAGTAAAAATAGTTGAGTTTATAGTGGAGGGTAATTTTGTCAATAAACATTTCAATTGTCAATTTTATAGAATTCATTTATAAATTCCATCAATTTTAGTAGAATTTGAATTTGTTATATCCAATTCCATGGAATTCAATTCATACAATTCAAATCTATATATATATATTTTTTTTTCATTCCCAAACGGGCTCTTAACTTTAACTTTTATTATAATTTTACTCAATCTTGGCATTTAGTCGAGTGACATCTAATTTTGACTTTTTATTATAATATAATGAGGATCCACTAGCCACACCTAAACCTCCATACACTAAATGCATCAATATTTTTAGAAAAAAATACAGTACGATCCCTATAGTTTGTGAAATAAAATTAGTCTGTTCTTTTTTTTTTTTAAATACACTAAAACATCTTTATAGTTTACTGTTAGACTATAAGGTCATTCTGTCCAATTTTTGCATTTTTTCTTATTAAGTACTTTATGAAATGATAAAAATATCCCTTCTATTTGTAAAAACACAAGGCCAAACTAGCTATATTTTTCAAACTATATCGACCGTACTAATTTTTTTGGTATAATATTTTTTGTATCTCTCATTTGACCTCTGTGTTTTCTTATTGACTTAACAAAAAATATACAAAAATTAGACAAAAGGACTTAATAGTAAAATGGAAGCAAAACATAGAAAAAATTAGTATATTTTAAAAAAGACAAAGATAGATTAGTTGTATTTCACAAACCACATAGATCGTACCATATTTTTCTCTTTTTTATTCATTTGAAGGCTGGATGAGCCGAAATAATACTGCGGGCTACACAATAAGAGTTTGTGCTCTCTTGGACTCATCAAATTGGTGAAAACATTTATGGTTTTTGAGGACTTGAACTATTCACATATGTGAAAAGACCAAATTATTCCATACCTAATTGGCTAAGACCAAATGCAGCATCTTGATGAAAAGGAAAAGAAGCCTAAAATCAATTACCCTAAATGCGCTTGCGCTCTCTTATCCTGTCTTCCTCTTCAAGCCATTTCTCTCATGTCTCTCAAGTACCATGTAATAATATCTTTACAATCTTGGTAATTTTAATAATATTATTATTAATCAAGGATAGTGATGATCATGTATAATTTGAGTCACATTTGCTTAAAGCAAATCATTCTAAAAAATTTTTTAGAAAAGACAACCATTGAGTTCCTTTTCTCGGAAGAGATATGAAGAATATGGTCGAGGCCATTTCCAAACACCACACAAAGCTCTTCATGCTCTCCATTAGCATGATATCGGGGTCAATAATTAAAAAAGGGAAAATAATTATATTTGTCCTTGAGATTTTACAAAATTAACTAACTCATCTTCATATTTTTGTATATTAAGTATCTACTCTCTAAGATTTGATTCCGTCTCATCAAAGGATTCTTCCGTCCAAAATTAGAGATTTCTTTCGTTAAATGGTAATGAAAATACTAAAATGCCCTTTAATAAAATAAATATTCACCAATAATGCCTTTTTGTCTCTGCCTTTATCCCTCTCCCATCTTATGTTGCCTACTGTCAGCAGATATCAACAATAGAAAGGAAGACACCAATCTAGGCACAATAATTTTCTTAGCCCAATCAGTTACTTAATTATATTCAATGTCAAATTGACACTCAGAGGATTCGTAGCCATGGCAGTCAAGAACATGGAAAATACTGGTGTTTGGAAACAAGTTAACATTAACCCTTCCTCTGATGAACTTTTTAACGATGGTGTCCTTCCTCTCCACTTACTCCATCTCCATAACCACCGCTCTCATCCACCGGATCTCCAACTGGGCAATTCTCTACCTAACTTTGAATCCGAACCCAAATCTTAATCCAAACACAATTCAAACCCCAAATATTATATAAATAACATCATAGCAGCAGAGTTAAAGAAAAGTAGTTCGACAACGACGATAGGAAGAGAGAGAAAATAAATTTAAAACGGACCAACCTCAAGAGCCAAGTTGAAAATCGATATATGGCCACGCCAACGCAGTAGATTGCACGGAACAGGTGTAACCCGACTATGATATTCCCGAAACTCTAACACAGAGAGTAACCCGGATGGTCACTTTGCAGCTTGGGCAATGAGATTAAGGCGTTCTGCCAGCTATAATGGAAGAGAACAAGACTGGTGGTATGGAGCTGATAAGGAATCGCGTGAAAGAGAGGAATGAAGGTTTCCTCTAGTTTGACTCAGTTACATCTCATTAAGGGCGGTAGTTTATCATTTTAAAATATTTCTCTCTCCTCTCTCTTGGTTTTTAGTTTATTTAACGGAAAAAACCTTTGATTTTGCACGGAATAATCATTTGATGTGACGAAACCAAACTTCAGGGATTAGATACTTAATATACAAAAATGCGAGAATGAGTTAATTAATTTTATAAAATTTTAAGGATGAAATAATTATTTTCTCTATTATTAATTTAATTAATTATCAAGAAAAAGTTAAAGAATATATGACCAATATTATTCGTGATATTAATTTCAACTCAATTAATATTTAATTTCCAAAAATAAAAAAAATCAAATAATTATAAAGAAATATGATGTCACAACAGCATTTTGTAAAAGGCTTAATTATAAATTTAGTGTCTCAACTTCCGAAAATTTTCTATTTCAGTGTCTCAATAGAAAACGTTTACAATCAAGTACCGAAATTGATTAATTTTTTTCAATTAGGTGTCTCTGTCTTACGTGGCTTGCCGAAAATATGAATAGAACGCGTGAGACCCACTAATTGTTAAAAATAAAGCTGAGTAGGACTCCAAATAGCTTGACACGTCGGATTTGACGTGTCAAGCAGTAAAGTGTAAAGATCAAGCGACAAAATTGCCCTTAACCTTACTCAGAACCCAACTTTCAATCGATCAATTGAAAAATCAACGTTGTCCCAAAATAGAGAGAAACAAACCCTAGCGCAGTCGCACTCTAACACCAAACGAATCGAAGCCTTGTCTTTATAGAACCAAAGCACAATACTAAACGATTCGCAGAGAAGAAGGACGAATCATATTTGCTCTACAGCCAATCTTTCTCTGCTATTTGGCGCTATTGTTGCTTCTATAGAGTCGAATATTGCTATGTAGTAATCTAAAGCTTCCAAAAATATCTGGAAAAAGCATGGATGGTTATGGTTAGGTTCTCTTTCTGCTACTGTAATCACTTTAGGGTTTAAAGCTTTGATTTTATGCAAAAATATTTGAAGATTTCTTGAATCTTCTTTTAGAAACATGTCAAGGTAAAAGACGCAGTTTACTACTAAAGCTTCGTTTGGAAGGATAGTAATGGCAGCTGGTTTTTCATTTCTATCAATAATTTACTTGAAGCAGTGAATTTGAATTTTGAAGAGTTGAAATATAGATGGCAATATTATCCATCTTGTTTGATGCCCGCATCTTTAATTGAAAAGGTAAATATATTATCTTCTCTAATAAATATATTTGCCAACTAAGTTTTGAACTTTTAATGGTGATGATGGATAAGTGATTATTTTATTTATATAATATTATCACAAAAATAATTAGTACATGTATTAAATTTATCTATTTAAGACTAATGAAATTGAAAAACTACATATCTAAAGTATTTTGAAATCTTTTTAATGGGAGGGTTGAAGCATATATAATATGTTTTTTTGTTTGTTATGGCTAAATCTTATAAATGGAGTGATTTGGTTTAGAGATAAATAACAAGATTGAAGAGATTCTTCATATTCTCTGCTGGTAGTATGGCTACTGCTTTCAGCTTCACCTCTACCGCGGTGGCTGAGATGGAAAGATAGGGCTTTAACGAACTGGTAAAGCAATCTTTCTCCAGAATCACCATAGGGAGAAGAGTAGGGGTGGCCAGGGTTCCAGAACCGAACCAGAAATTAACTGTTCCAGTTACGATTCCGGCTTCGGTTCTTTAACAGTTTAAAAACCGACGGTTCCAGACGATTTTCTGACCGGTTCTCCGGCGAATCGCATAATTATAAAATAAAAAATTAGAGAATATTTTTTCTTGAAAATTTAAAATTTAAAAATTTGTTAAATATTTCTAAAAAAAGCTTTTAAGAAAAAAATTAAAAAATGGTTGAACTTCATTTACTTTTTTTTAAAAAAAGGCTTGAACTTAATTTTTTTTTTTAAAAAAAAAAAGTCTTCAACTTAATTTATTTCTTTTTAAAAAAAAGCTGAAACTTATTATTATTTAAAAAAAAAAAGGTTTGAACTTAATTTTTTTTTTTCAAAAATTAAGTTCCCTACGTATCCTCTTGGGGTTTAGAGGAATCAAAGCTCACGTAGTTCTTACTTACCTTAGACCAATTGCGCCCATTTTACCTTACTTAGTCGCTATTTTCACCGGTTGATGTTCCCATTGAGGACCCATTGTAAAGATTATATAAATCTTCATTTTCTTTGATATTCTCTTGTGCTCTTAGTTCGGTCTTACTCCAATCATCCATGTATGATTGTGCTTCTAGTAAATCAGGTGTCATCCTAGATCGTGTTTCATTAAGTATGTTTCTTCATTGACTAAAAGTTTATTCAACCGCAACAGTCGAGATCGGAGCTACTAAAACTTATTTTGCAATTAGTGTAAGGGTTGGAAATGCATTGACGTGACGACTCCACTAATCTAGAATTGAGAAATTGTTATCTGCAAAACTATCACCAAACTCGAAAACAGTGGTAAAGATAATTATCAAGTTCGGAAAAAGAACCGGATCCCCTAGGTCTTTTTTGTCTTTGTAATAATATACATTCAGCAACACCAACACTTACCTTTTCAGTTGGGAATGATTAACTATCAAATTGAGAACAATTAGAAGAAGTAGATGAACTAGAATATTCAACAAATTCAGTATATAAGGTAAAGATAATTATCAAGATTCGGAATAAAGAACAGATCCCCTATGGTCTTTTTTTGTCTTTGTAATAATATACATTCAGCAACACCAACACTGTACTTTTCAGTTGGAATGATTAAAACACTTACCTTTTCAGTTGGGAATGATTAACTATCAAATTGAGAACAATTAGAAGAAGTAGATGAACTAGAATATTCAACAAATTCAGTATATAATTCTATAATATTTTTTTCTAACTTCATGCAATACTATATTTATATTAATACTATCTTCTACATCAAGATTTAATATTTCATAATAAAAAGTCAAATATTCAGATAAAATTTTAAATTTACGTCTAGGACCAAATACACAAGTAACAAGAAAAAGAAGTGATATATTTTTAAAGTAAGATAACCATTTTTTTTCATTGTAAAACACAATTTTGTAATAAAGTATCATTTTCAAATTCTTAAAGCGCACTAACAATATTAATGCATACAGGCAAAAATAAATGAGATGTGGGATAATAAATCCCACTAAATTTATATGTAGCATCATTAAATATTTTTAAAACATCCAAAATTTTTGCACAAATCTCCAAGTAGAGGGAATAAAGATAATTTTGTGTGAGGAGGTTGTAAATGGAAAGAGGTATTTATAATAAATCAAAAAAATCAATTTTCCAAAATACATTTAAAATTAGCCGTTATATAGCCATTTATAGTTGTTAGGAGGGTTAATTTGGAGATTTCACAAAATTATTTTGAAAAATAAAACAAAGCTGCTGGAACCGGATGGAACCGCTTGTTCTAGCCGTTTGACAGAAAATTCAAGTTTTCTTATAACCACCAGTTCTAACCGGCTGAAAAAGCCGTCGGTTCCGAACCGTTACGATCGGTTCTTTGAACTACCGGTTCATGGTTCCAAAAATGGCGAAACCAAAATCGGACCGTAGGCTACCGATTCTAGTTCTGGTTTCGGTTCCCATTGTTTTGAACCGACGGCCCTGGTTCCGAAAACTGAAAAATGGCTATCCCTAAAGAAGAGACAAAAGATAAGACTAAGAGAAGGCAATGAGCGGTAGAGAAGTCGAACTGAGAAATAAGCTCGACGCAACTTATAAGTAATTGATGCATATGTGTAGATGAAGACAGCAGCGGCAGTGGCAGTAACGGTGGTAGCGGCAGCGGCGGTGGTGCATTTGAAGGTGATCGATTGAAAGTTGGGTTCTGAGTAGGGTTAAGGGCAATTTTATCCTTTGATCTTTACACTTTACTACTCAGCTTTACACTTTACTACTTTACCAAGCTCCATGCCAACACTTTAATTTTGTAAAAGAAACAAAGCCCAAGTAGTTCACAAGCTCCTTAAATGGTGTAAAGTAACTCCAAAGAATCAAAACTGCTACCTATCTCCTCCTAAAGCTGAAACAGCAATTGCTCTAAGGAATAAATAGCTTTCATAGATGCTTTATTATCAAAGAATAAATGCTCTAAGGAATATATACGTGTGTGTGGAATATAGTATACATATTTTTTGTCCCTTAGCGAGTCTCCAAATCCAACCGTGATTATGTTATTTTTAACCCAAAAAAAAAAAAAAAAAAAAAAAAAAAAAAAAAAAAATAAGCCAGTCACGTCTGGGGTGAATTATAGTATAGCATTATTTTTTGTTCCTTAGCGAGTCTCCCAAATCAAAGACACGTGATTTGTTATTTTTACTAGCCAAAAAAAAAAAAAAAAAAAAAAAAAACAAAAAACATCAAATGAGGATATTTTTCTCATATAGATTGCACAAGGGTAATTCAAGTCCGTAGTTCCGTTTTAAATAGTGCAAAATAAACCTGACTAATCCTAAAAAACCTTGGAGGCAAAAAGGGGTTGGCTCGAGAGTGTTTTGTGCCATTGCGGAGATCAAATCCATGATCTAAATCAATAGTGATCAACCCGGTCGCCAAATGTATTCGCGTATCTTGGTGCCACTAAAGGGCGCGCGCAGATTGATCGTCTGTTCAAGTTAAGGGATTGCGCAAGGAGTAGGAGTAGCTATACGATCGCTCTCTGATACGCGAAGAGCTATATATGACTGTAGTTCGAGAGTATTTGTACATGTCTCTCACTCTCACTCGCACACCAACGCATAATAATGAAGCATTAGATATAATGGTGAGCAGAACACTAACCGGAAAAAAAAAAAAAAAAAAAAAAAAAAAAAAAAAAAAACATCAAATGAGGATAATTTTTCTTCATATAGTTGCACAAGGTATTCAAGTCCGTGTCCGTTTTAATAGTGCAAAATAAACCTGACTAATCCCTACCCTTGGAGGCAAAAGGGGTTGGCTCGAGAGTGTTTGCATTGCGGAGGATCAAATCCATGATCTAAATCATAGTGATCAACCGGCAAATGTTCTTTGCCACTAAGCTATTCTGTTCAAGTTAAAATGAGAATAACTTTGAAAATACTCAAAATTGTTTATAAATTTCCAAATCTGACAGTCAATGCTAAATACCTTATCTTGATCGAAAACCAGAAATGAGCATAATATAATGTACAAAAACTAACCGGTTTTTACTAGCACATAGCACATTTGGAGAAAAATGAATTAAACAGAATCAAACCGGTTCAGTTTGATATTTTTCGTAATTTGTTCTATTTCGATTTTTATAGAGACAACTGAAAATTTTTTTGGTTCAATTCGAGTTTTGTTAAACCCAAAAGATAAACTCAAATATGCTTAAAACAATTAAAATCAAATAAACTGAATTGTACTCAACCTATCAATTCAGTTTGATTTTGTGCAATTTTTGATTCTGGTTCGATTTACATTTTTTTTTAAAAATTATTCTATTCAGTTTGCAGTAATTTGGTTTGATTTGATTTCAACGGATCGAATTCAGACCTTCAATTATTATAATTTACTTTTATAGCAAAAAGAAAAAAAAAACAAATAAGGATAAATTTGAAAAGACAATAAAAAATGGTTTATTCTTATAATTATGCGACATTAATATTATTATTATATTCACCTTTTAATGATGATATAAAAACATTACTGGTATGTGTAGAGGAGAAAACAATGATCATAAGAGGATGGGGACAGGGTGGTCACGAGATGAGTCACAAACAAGTGAAGAAGCAAACCAGAAACAGCCAACTGAGTCCAGAACAGAGGAGAAAGCACCACAACAACAAGTGAAGCCCCAACCAGAACCAGAACTAAAGCTTCCTTATAACTATGAATCTATACTAAGAGAAGCTGACTCAGTAATTGACAAGTCTTCAGCAGATAAGCTTTATGATCAACTCTGCAATGGAGTTTTCTTGAACCAAAAGAAGAAGGCAAATAATAGCCATTTTCCAATTTCATCTGTTTAATGATTTATGCATTTTTATGATATTTAATAATTTATTTTCACTGCAGAAATATTGGGTTGAAAAGAAGTCCAACGGGAACTGCTTCTTCTTATTTGCTAGGGCTTTATCAATCACCTGGGCTGAAGATAATCGTTTCTGGCACTGGCCTTGCCACTACGAGACAAGGTAGCAATATTACTCTTCCTCTCTATAAGTTTTTTATTTTTTATTTTTTATTTTCACCGTATCATTTGTTGAACTCAAGTCGTGCTTTTTATGTATTTATTTATTTTCTGGACGTGCGAGACCAGTAATAGTTTCTTCTATTTTTCAAAAATATAAGGATTCATATTTTTAGTCATTTATTATCGTAATAATAAATTACTAAAAATATTTTTATTTTTAACATTTATTATCGTAGTAGTAATAATAATAATAATAATAATAACCAATTGCAAGTTGCTCTATCTATTTCAAAAATATATAAAAACTCAAAAACAAACATTAAAGGGTAAAAAAGATAATAATAATAATAAATTAAATTAAAATTTTAATTTTGGTACGATTTTTAATACCTAATATCATTATAATAATTTGAGGATTATTCTTTAATTTCTAATAGAGTTAAATTAGTTAATGTTCCAAATCAAATTAATACTTGTCCTTTGTTGTTATAATAATTAACTTACCATCATATTTTTATCCATTCAACTATTCTCTACTCCCACTTTCATATTTATATATAAATTATAGATAATAATGAGAGACAATTACTATTTAGCCCTGATTATACTCAAAACAGGACTTTCAATTTTAAAATTTAATTATGATCATTCAGTTTTATGTCAGTTACACTTAATTCTTCTATTAAATTGATCGTTACTCGGATTAAGTAGTATAATGAGAACAAAATTGAGGACCCCACAATTGAATTCTAATGTAATTGAATATAAACGGGGGACTAAATAGTAAATACACTTTTTGTCACTTTTATATGCAATGAAACTATTACAACATTTTACTAGCAATTAACAAAATATATATATATATATATATATATAAAAGGATCAAATAGTGCAACAAAGAGAAAATAAAGGAATTGTATAATTAAATTCTGGAAAAGTAAGTCTTAAACAGTGTATTTGGATATAATCAGAGGACTAAAGTTGTCTTTTTGACAGTGATGCGTTTGTGGAAGTGGCTGAACTATTAAACGTTTGTTGGCTGGAAATACATGGAAAATTTGACACAACAAAGCTCTCCTCAATATTCCTCTATGAAGTTGCATTTGTGATAATGCTAAAGGACTGTGCTTATGGATGGGAAGTTCCTGTTAACACCAGGATTACTCTTCCAAATGGAATCAAGCAAGAACACAAACAAAACTTAGCCACAAAGCCTAGAGGACGATGGATTGAAATCCCCGTCGGTGAGTTCATCACTTCACCGGAAAATGTCGGGGAGATTGAAGTTTCTTTGTATGAATATGAGGGTGGGAAATGGAAGAAAGGGCTTGTGGTTAAAGGTATCATCATTCGACCAAAAACTTAGAAGTCGTTCTCTGTCGTTTTTGTTTTCTGGTTTTTATTTTCCGTTTTTCTATAATAAGAGCTTGTCTCCTGAAAAGGGGTTGATGAAATAAACAAATTGCCAATAGATACTTGCTATTGAAATGATTTGTTTGCCGTAGTTATTAAATCCGGCCCGACCCAGTAAATCAATCTGAAAAATCGACCTCACAACCAGGCCAATTTCACTCACAACCGGGCCAATTTTACTTTTTAACCATTTAAAGGAAACTGAATTGAATCTGCTGATTCACAATTGAAACAATTGATCCGTACAAACCGATTGATCCAGAACAGTTTTTTTAATATTTTACTTATTTTTCATTATATTATAATTAAGCATCACCTACAATCCGAAGAGGCTCGATTCCACAAACAGCACAGAGGACAAATGAAATGAATAGCTTTTCGAATTAATCATAATTTTATCGGTATTTTAAATTATAATTATTTCATCAATATTTATTATTAATATTTTGATTATCCATTAATTGGACCATTGATCCACCGGATAAACTAATAGCTCATCTATCCAGTTCTTTAGCCGGGTCAATGTCCGGACTGAGTTTAATAACACTGAATTAAACACATTGTTACATGATTATTCAAAGGTAATGAAACTAATACAAGCATTAAATTTTATGCTTCCTGTCATCATCATCAGCATTTCATTATTCTGACCCTCTTCAATTCCTTGTCTTCGCTTCCCGGTTCTTCAGCACTGTAGAAGAGGACTTCTTGTATCAATGACACAAAATAAAAAATTTAGTTTTAAATACATATTTTCTAGCTTTAAAAAAGGATTTTTTTTTCCCCCTATTTTCACCTGACTTATACAATTTGTATTTTTATTTTTCCGATCTGGTAAATTTATTTTCGACATATCAATTCAACAGCAAAAATCAATAAAATCGATATTGCCAAATAATGTGCATCAAATATAGAGTAAAAACCATTGAAAATAAAGAAGGAACCCCAATCAATGAGTAATATGTTGAGGCAAGGGATCATATAAGTAGAGGGAAAAGAAACACAATGTACATTTATAATGCCAGTTAATTTAATTTTACCTGCAAAGGAAATCTACAAGGTAGCCTGCTCTGGTGGTAACCAAACCATTACCTAGATCCATATGTAGTAAAAAACTTAAATTTGCCTCAACGAAACCGGTTTAAATTTTTACTTAGCTTCATACAGGTAATTCCATGAGAATTTTTAAGAACCATTTTGAAGCTTGTTTCCAATGATCACTAGTTTTAGATGAGCTTTGTTTGTGTTATCAAAGCCTACCAGATGAAACCAAGTAATACAAGGTTTTGTATGTATTATCATAATACATGAAACCCACATAGAACACTCAAGGAAACTTAGGTTTTTGTCTAAAGAGAAAACTACTCTTGTCATGATGTATTGCTTGTTTATTGTTTTGTCTAAGAGGATATCTAATCCTCAGACAGTCATCTCTGTACTACACTCTTATTTCTGCTTAACCAAAATATTTTTCTTTAAAAAGAAAAAGAAAGGACATAGTATAAGATTCTAACATATCAGATTGAGGATTTCAGACAAGAGATTTAGCCTATGTAAAAAATATTAAACGCACAAATGGTAAAAATGCAAGACAACACAAATAAGGGTATGACATGAAGCACCTGTTTGTTGCTGTAAAAGCTTTGAATGAGAAGAGAACTCTGGGCATATTTCAAAAATCTGTGCGATAATTTTCTGGCTTATACCACAGTGAGAAATCGATTCCTTTAGATTTTAATTTCTCAGTTGCAGGTCCAATCTTCTCTAAGAGCTGCATTTGAAAGAACATTAATAAATTACTTAGTTGAGGTAAGACTCAAAAGCAAGTAAAGCAACATCTTGCATTCCATGTGATGGGGACAACTTCAAATATCAATCTTAATGAGATGCAAAGAAAGTGACATCATTCTACACATGTACTACACATAATAATTTCACTTCCACATGATATCCTTGAGAGAGACAACCATGTTTCATATAGATAATATTTAAGCTTAGTTACACATAAAGATATATATAGATATAACTATAATTGTCTTTCCACATGATTCTATTGTATATATAATGAACTTCAAAATGAAATTAGGCAAAGATTCTTTATAAAATATCAAGACACTAGTAATGGAAAGTGATGGAAGATTAAGCAACAGTTTAAGATTTGATTACGTCAATATTCAAGATTTTAGTTTCTTAATGAGCATATACTTATTTTATTTGCTTGCAATTTTGAAACCACACCGTACCTGCTGTCTTATCTGTATAGCCTAATTTTGTTAAGCTTTCTAAACCCCAACCCTTTTTTCAAATCCTTGGACATTTTATCCCTTCATGTACTAAGACCTGAATGATTCAAAGACTCGGTACCAATAATATGCTTAAATTTCTTCTTTGGCCACAACATATCATCACTATACACAAGATCGTGCAATTTGCATACTACAACGGTGGCCAAGAACAAAATCTATCTTGATTAACATGAAAGGCCTGGCGATCCTATGAACAAGATACCACAAGCCCCAAAAAATTTGCATGCTACAGGGGTGATCAAGAACAAAAACTTTCTTGATTAACATGAAAGGTCTGATGATCCTAGGAACAGGATACCACAAGCCCAACTAAAGCTACCTAAAGATAATGTTTAATGCAAAACAGCAACTCAGTTTATTTATAAGACATAAATCCACTCGTAAGCCACAGCAATCAGAAAAAGTTATTTTTTCAGAACAAAAGGCAGGCTTTTCCTTTGAATAACTGAAGAAAAATTATATCCACATAAAAGAAAAACTTGATTTCAAGAAGGAAGAAAAGGCATCCCCCTGAAACCTATAGAAACAATCACCACACCCTCTGTGCAGAAACTAACAGTGAAAGCAATGTAGACATTAGAGTAATGATGAAGGAAAAAATTTAGAAATAAAGCATTGCTCTCACAATTGTTGCCGAAGAAATAAACCATCACCAATCTAAGTGATAGATAAAGAACAGGAAATTACATTCGAGATGAATTTCTAAGGGCTCGCATGGCTGACAATAACTCCAACCTTTTGCATCCTACTTATTTCGCTATAACTCAAACATATTCTAAATTCCCTTAAAGGCATGCATATATCCTCCAAAGGAATGTTTCTCGTACCACAGCTTTAAAGACCTGCTATTTTGCATATCAACACAATCATAACGGTGAATCATAGCAACCTGGACACACTGACATGGATAATAGGTTTTTTTTTTCTTTAAAATTCACAAACCATGACTGTTACACCTGGACTGCAAAACACCTACAGATCCCCACATCTGCAGCCGCAATTTAAAACCTTGTTCTTTATTCTCAAAGAAATTCCCCCCCATCCCCTCAATTCTCTATGCTACCCAGTATGAAGTATAAACACACAAGGAAAAGTGTCACAAGATGCCTTGAAGCCTTCCAAATTGTGGAGAAGTTGGGCCAAGATTGCCTATAAGAGTGCCTTGCATAATGGGCAGCTTGCTTGAAGAACTCAAGCATCTAGAATGCTCCAAACTAATCCATAAGCTTATGTATAAGATGGAAATGTAATATATTTTAGAGACTCAATTTTCCACCACAACTTAAAAGATGGAAGGGAGCCATAGTAGCCATAGTATCAAATGCTGATAAATAATCTTTATTGATAGAACTTAGGAGCATACAAGCAAACATGAGCATTGTACATCCTAAGCCTTGTACGTAAGATTTCTGTTTGGAAGAACATAAACCCTCCTCCCCCCACCCCCACAGAAAAAAAAAGACCACCAAAAAAAAAAAAAAAAAAAAAAAAAAAAAATGGGGAAGGGAGGCCATAGTTAGCCCATAGTATGCCAAAATGCTGATAAATAATCTTTTATTGATAGAACTTTAGGACAATAGCACCAAACATGAGCATGGTAGCATCTCCTAAGTCCTTGGTACGTAAGATGTCCTGTTTTGGAAGAACATAGAACCCTCGCTCCCCCCACCCCCACAGAAAAAAAAAGAGTCCAAACCACAAAAAAAAAAAAAAAGAAAAAAGAGAGAGAAAAAGATTTGCTGTGTTCTAATATGATGGAAAAGAGAATTAAAGTTTCAAAAAAAAAAAAAAAAAAAAAAAAAAAAAAGATTGCTGTGTTATATATGATGGAAAAGAGAATTAAGTTTCAAAACTTCCGTTGACCATGTCCATGGCAGAAAAGTTAATGATTCATGCCCAACCATGTAATCGTACAAGAAGGACTACAAGCAGGTAATAGCCATTAATAGCCATGTAATCGGCACATTACGGTCACAACAGTTAACCATTGCTAGCAATGTTCTGTAAAAATGTGTTAATGAATAGCCAATAACCTTATAAATGTGAAGTTTTTCTTGCTTGTTGTCTACAATGAAGAGAAAGAAATACAGAAGATGATTAAAAAGATTTTTGTTGTCACAAAAAGGAGCAGCAAGTTTTAACCTTTGCATGCAGCACGCCGTTGGATACCAAAACAGATCTATCAAAAAGACAAAATTTTTCACCATCCATGCGAGTAACTGTCCCACCAGCTTCTTCAACCATCTGCTTGGAAAGAGGAAGAAAAAGTGGCATTGATAAATAAAAAAAAGAAAAATTGGAACTGAAACATCACTAAGAACTTCCCGTAACTGCAAATTTCCTGTCCAGTTTCTACACTATAATGTCCCTTCACCCATCTAGGATGGTCAGTTCTATGATTTTTTTCCTTTATTTGTATTAATTAGTTTGATTGCATATATTTTTTTATCAATAACTTGAAAGGATGAATCAAAATAAAAAGTATTGGATACTTTTCTAATAGTAATATGACATCCATGCAGACAAGCTGAGGGAAAATAATCATTTCTTTTATTTAGTCCATTATCCACGTCAACTTTCCATAGAGTACAAACTAACAAAGTATACAGCTCTTGATCGGCAAAGAAAATCTTGTCCCTCAAATATTGAAGTACTAAAATTTTTCTTTTAAGCTTTTACCAGAAAGAAATTGTGCACATCACTAACATGATGCCTTGTGGCTAACCACCTCACCCACTCACAAAACTAACAAATTTAATGATAGTACCAAAATGATAATAAAGGAAACCTTGAACATTAAGGCAATAATAAAAGAAATTCATGACCCAACATAAAAAAATTATTAAACCATAAGCTTTATTTTTAAGTGGACTTATATAATCTAGAATATCTTTGTATAGCCTATTTAGGAGAAAATATTGTTCCTTCTTTTTATTTTCCTATTTAGAGTTAGACTCTTGTGTATAAATAGGTTAGATGCAATCAAATTATTCAATACAGAAATAAAGAAAATCTTTCTCCTGTATCTTTCTCCCAACTGATTGTCTATGTTGAATATATTGTTGTAATTGGAAATGATTAAGAGGAGATCGCTAGCTTAAAGAAATTTTTAGTTAGGAGTTTGAGATTAAGGATTTAAGGGGTCTGGCGATGCTTTTTGGGTATAGAAATCGCTAGATCAAATAAAGGGATCTTTATCTCTCAATAGGATATATATTTTGGATCTCGTGGAAGAAACTGGTATGTCGGATTGTAAACCAGCTGACTCTCCCATTGAAGTTAACTACAAATTACAAGCAGGGTGGGAGAATCGATTGACCCAAGTCAATATCAGAAATTGGTTAGCAAATTGATTTATCTCTCACATACAAGATCAAATATAGCATGATTCTCGTAGTTCTCATCTTGAAGCTATCTTTCACATTTTAAGATATCTATAGTCTGCACCTGAAAGAGCTTTACTCTTCTCTAAGCATGGTCACCTTGTTGACGCGTGTCTTTATGCCCCCACCTAACCCAATGATGATACGAGGACGCAGAATGAAGGGTCACGGCCGTTCGGAAGTCTTTTAACCCAAGGATTTAATTTAAACCAATTTAAGGGTGTCTGATTTGCATTAGGCACATACAAGAATCAAATATAGCATGATTCTCGTAGTTCTCATCTTGAAGCTAAATCTTTCAATTTTAAAGCTATCTATAGTCTGCACCTGAAAGAGCTTTTGACTCTTCTGCTAGAGCATGGTCAACGCTTGTTGACGCGTGTCTTTATGCCACCTACCGTAACCCAATGAATAGATACGAGGGACGCAAGAATTGAAGGGGTCACGGCCGTATCGGAATGTCTTTAAACCCAAGGATTGATAATTTAAACGCCAATTTAAGGTGTCTGCATTGCATTAGAGTTAGCGTCCACGCAGCTATTCAGTGCGTGACCGGCACTGGCCAGTTGCCGTCCCGCAACTCCAATTAAGACGACGTCACCCTAAAAGGCTTGAACATACTGTTTTTCATTCTGGTTTGGGTAAACGTGGCAACGGTCACATAACTGTTTTTCATTCTGTTTGGGTACGTGGCAACGGTCCAAAAAGTGAGCTGCGTCACGCAGCTATCGGGTCCGTCACGCGGCCGTCAGTTGCATCACGCAGCTGTGTCCTGACCTACCTCTATAAATACAGCGTTTTTTATCTTATTCTGGACAAGAATTTTAGGGCACAAAAATACACACTTGCGGCTGGTTTTTTCTGCAGAAACTTTTTTGAGTTCTCTTGAAGAAAAACAACCATTAGAGATTAATCAAGTTAAAACGAAAATCATAAAAAGAAAAAAAAAAAGAAAAGAAAAAGAAGTGAGTGTTGAATCCTTGGAGATAAAAGCTTCTGGAACCCTGAAATCTCATTCTTTAAGGTGTTCAGATTGTTTACAATCCTCAATCTGAGGGTTAGGTAATTCTTTAAGACTTTTTTTGGTACTTTTGGTTGTTTATCCATTATTATTTATTTCATGGGTGCTTTAGTAGTGTGATCTTAGTTAAACGGTATTCTGCCCACTCTTGGATGTTTTTAGACTGTATTAAAGCATGTTTAAATAAAAAGAAAACGTAAAAAGTTAAAATAAAAAAGAAAACGTAAAAAGGGTTGTTTGGAAAATAAATACGGACAGAGCAGTTTTGCACATCAACACAGCCAGTAAGTTTCCGTCATGGGATCTGGCAAGTTGCGTGACGGAAACTGTTGCATGTCCAAAATACGGTTGCTTTAAACCAGATCAGTTGCGTCGCAGCTCTTAGATTCCGTAACGGATCTAGTTGGTTGCGTGACGGAACTGTTTGGCGTTCATGAATTTTTAATTTGGTTTTATTTAGTTTTATTTACTGTTTAAATATTATATTTTAAATTATGGATTTGAAATAAACGTTTGACGAAATCTGGAAGTTTTCCCTAATTATGAACAGCTGGCGTAGCGCAGGCCATTTGATCCGTCACGCAACTGTTTTCTTCATAGACAGCTGCGTGACGCGAACTCGTTCTAGAGGGTTCCAGAAACGATTTTTGTTTCTTAAAACAAAAATAATTTCGTACAATTAAATAAATATTAATTCTTTTAATAGTCAAAGAAGACAACCAATTGTGGAGATTGCAGTTTAATCAAAGTTTAGTATTTTAGATATATTAATTATGCAAGAATGATTTTCGGGTTTTTAGGGTTTCTCTGAATTCAAAATTGGGTAGACATGTATTTTTAGGTTCCCGGTTTGTGGCCCGCCTTTTAACCTAGAGGCAAGAGCGGGTCTTTTTGTTTACTTTGAACTTAACTGCTTTGGGTTTGAGATTCAATTACTTTGGTTTGGATGATTTGTATGAGTATGGATGCAATGAATGGATTTATTTGGGACGATTAACTAATTTTCCACGTAGGAACTCGGTTCGTTTTATTCGGGTTGGGTTTAATTAAATAAATTGGCTTTCCTAAAATAAATTAGACATTGTAGGTTAAAAAAGGTCGGTTTTCTGGGCGTCAGCTTCCAACGGGCCGACGTACCTAATTCCCTTACCCAGAATCGTACTTGGTATGCCTGACCAGTCTTTTTAAAATAATTGGCCTTGAATAAAAATTGGGTTTTAAATGAAGTCACTTTTTAATTGGAAACGGTCCCATTGCCGAAAACATTGCCGTAAAAATAGGTGGACTCAAAATGTTTTATAAGACCGATTTATCGGCATCGTATCCAAAAGTGTTTTGTCACCACTGTCCTTAACAAAAATCACTCTTTTCCAAAACCAAACTAAAATCAAACGTTCTTCGGATCGCTCGGGGGCGGTGCGAAAACACACCTCAAAACTGAAGTCTCTATTGATGCTGATTGGGCTGGACCTCCTCATAGGAGATCAACTTCTAGTCATTGTACGTTTGTTGGAGGAAATTTAATTACTTGGAGAAGTAAAAATGAAGAAATTAAAAGAATATGTCGTATTTCTTTTTATTGTGTTCTATTTTTCAATCTCTACTCCACTATATATATACAAAAGATTGTTCCAATATAGGAAGTAATCTAAATAGGAATAAACCTAAACTAGGAAAGACAATAGAAATAAACCTAAACGTAGGAAAGACAATATTTACATTTTAAATTACAAAGAATTTCAACACTCCCCCTCAAGTTTGGTAGAATAGATATAGACTCAAAATGCCCAACTTGCATCACTAAAGGGTGAACAATTTGCTATTCCAAAACCTTTGTGAAAACATCGACTTAGCTGCTCTTTTGAAGCTATAACTAGGAGCACATTATATAAGACTACTCCAACTATCTTCTCTTTTATAAAGGTGACCGATCAAGTCTCCTATGTTGCTTAGTTCGATCATAGCTGGACTACGATTATCTACCATAATATTCTGATGGCTGCTTTACTATCACAAAACAAAGGATATGATTCTAGTTGTTTCAACAACTTTAACTCTTCCATTAATCTGTGGCAAACCCATAGGGTTTCACGTATCCCTGTGCCATATGCGGGTGATAACATATTCAGATGTCACTGGAACCCCTTGAGCAAGCAATGAGCTGTCTGCTTCTTGCTTCTCCATGTCACCAGGTTTTCTCTGCCAACAAAAAGCACAAATTATTAAACCTGAGGTTGATCTTCCTGCTCCTGTCATCAAGGGAACCAGCCCAATCCGCATCTGTATAGCCTGTTAATGTCAAATGGCTATGTTTAGAAAATAAAAGTCCTCTACCTGAAGCTAATTTTAAATATCTTAGAATCCGATGCACAAGTTCTAAGTGAGCCTCCTGAGGGTCATGCATGTATTTACTCACTAAACTTACAGCATACGCAATATCTGGTCTAGTATGGGCAAGGAAAATCAACCTCCCGACCAATCTCTGATACCTGTCAACATCAACTGAACTTTCCACTCCAGCTTGAAGCTTATGATTGGCTTCAATAAGTGATTCTGCAGGTTTACATCCCAATATACCAATTTCTTTAAGGAGATCAAGGATGTACCTGCTTTGAAAAATAAAAATCCCTTTTTCTGATCTAACAACTTCTATCCCAAGGAAATATCTCAACTTTCCCAAATCCTTAATCTCAAACTCCCTAGCTAACATCTATTCTCAAACTCCTAGCTACAAATTTTCTCCAGTGGCGAGTCATTTCTTCTTCATTATTTCCACGTCATACATCTATATCAATCAACATAAAACAATAAGCAATGGTTGTCCATCACTATATCATCAACATAAACAATAAGCAATGTGATCTTACCTTTATGATGTTTAATGAACAAAGTATGATCAGCATCGCTCTAAATGTACCCAAAAGAAAGCATAGCTTTACTAAACCTTTCAAACCATGCTCTTGGTAATTGCTTCAGCCCATATAATGATTTCTTCAGTTTGCAATCTTTTTTTCTAGTCTTGTCATCACCAAATCGAGGAGGAATCTCCATATACACCTCTTCTTTCAAATCACCATGTAGAAAAACGTTTCTAACATCAAATTGACGTAATTCCTAGTCAAGATTGACTGCACAAGACACCAAAATTCTGATTGTATTCATCTTGGCTACAGGGGCAAAAGTTTCCTGGTAATCAACTCCATAGGTCTGACTGAACCCTCTGGCTACCAATCTAGCCTTATACCTCTCAATTGAACCATCTGCCATAACGCCCTCCTCAATCTGCAACCATCTGCTTTAATGTTTAACTGGTCAACATCCCATTTACCTCCAACGTGGCTTCTTTCCCTGGATGAGTGGTAGTACAAGATCCATGTCTTCGTTTTTGCCAAAGCTGCTATTGCTCCTCAACCCCATTGCAACCTTCCCGTTTTGAGTCCTATAATGCCTCTTTTGCCTAATTCTGCGGTATAGAAACAGAAGAAATAGACAAAACCAAAGGTCTCTATAAGGAAGGGGACAAGAGCATTATAAGAGATAAAATGGGAGCTGGGATGTTTTTAGGTCATGTTCTAAACTCTTTTCTAAGAATGTTTAGTGCATGTTCTAACTCCTTTTCTAAGAGCAATAGGAATATCAAGGTCATTGTTAGAAGGGCTGGAATCAAGATTAGGATCAAAATCAACAGGGATTAAAGAAGACTCATTAAGTTCTTGTTCAACTGTATTTTCAGGGCCTGAAATTGGAGATGACGGTTGATCAGAGGTCTCATGCTCCATGGTTGTATTTTTATTAGTTCGTCATGTGTAGGTTTTCAAATCAATTCTATCCAATCTTCCTAGAGGTTTGGGTGGTTGTTCTCTCTTCCTATCTATGTCTATAGGAATCTCCCCCTGGAAAGGAATGTCATTCATCACCTCTTCCATCTGATATTTCTCCCCCTGAAGAGGTGATTGGGAAGAAAAATAAAATAAGACTCAAATTCCCGAAAGGTAACATCCATACTCACAAAGTATTTTTTAGAAGGAGGATGATAACACTTGTATCCTTTTTGAGAGTAGTAGAGTAACCAACAAACACACACTTCAAGGCTCTAGGATCTAATTTGCTTAGACCATTCTGATGAACAAAAAAAACACAACCAAAGACTTTAGGAGGTACAATAAAAGAGTTTTTTCCTTGAAGAACCTCTAATGGAGTTTTGAAATTTAAAATACGAAGAGGCATACGATTGATAAGGTACGCAGCAGTCAAAATAGCATCCCCCCAATAGTGAACATAAGAGACCTAGCTACTTCCAATAAATGCCTATTTTTCCTTTCCGCTACTCCATTTTGAGCACTAGTATTGACACAACTAGTTTGATAATACCATTTGAATCTAAATAGCACGAAAATCTACCATTCATGTATTCAGTTATCTGTCATATCAGTTCTTAGGATTTTAACATGCACATCAACTGAGTACAATTTCATTTTTATGAAGTTCTTGAAAACACGAAAAACTTTTTTGTTTTCATCAAATAAATCCAAGTCAATCTAGTGCAACAATCAATAAAGGTCACAAACCACTTATAACCAGAAAGAGAGACAGTTTTAGTGGGACCCCATACATCAGAATAATAGTAGCAAAAGGAATCAAATTTTTATTATTAATTGGAGAGTACGAATGCATGGTGTGTTTGGCAACTTCACAAGCATCACATACTAATGAATCAAAATCACACTTAGCAAATAAAGTGGGAAATAAACGTCCTTAAACAGAAAAAGAGGGATGTCCTAATCTCCTATGCCATTGAATAACTTCATGGGAAGGATTTCTAGAAGTTCCTAACAAAACTTGACCAGTACCCGAATTTGAAAAACGACAAATGTCATCCAACAGATACAGTCCATCCCATCGCGCAGCTACCACTTCCAATCTTTCTCTCCTTGTTTCAGTCCTGAAAGTATACAAATAAATAGGGTAAAAAGTTACCTGCAATTAAGTGCTGTTGTGATTAAGCTAACAGAGATAGATTAATAGGAATCTGAGGAACATGAAGAACAAAAGGGACGTTTTAATATTGGAAGTACAATCAATAGACTTGTGAGCAATCAGTACTAAGAGCCATCCCGCAAATGCAGAAAAAAAAAATTTTTTTCATGTGCCTTGATACTTAGATATGTGAGGAAATGTTTTATAAGCCTGTTAGTATGTTTATTTGCTCTTGACCTAAACCGCAAGAGGGTTTTGCACATTTTTGCACAGAAAGTTAAGAAAAGCATTTATCTGAATTAACAAAATTAGAGGCTGCAATCTGAACTTGAGGAAGATTCAGCACTTTGTGACAAAACAATCGTTTCAGGGGACTGAATTTCGCTTATTCAGAAAAAGCTACCAACAAATAGATGGTTGCCTCAGATAAACTGCCACCATCAAGATATGTGTGCCTGCGGTCTAGAAGAACTGAACCGCTCCCTCCACCGCCCCTTTAGATTGGGCTAGTCCATGTAATTTCCACAGAACTCCTTAGTGTTCGGTTCTATACCGGGCAATAGTTACCGCAATAGTCACAAAATAATTGATCTTTGTCTGAAGAACCGTTCTTTGCAGCCTGTATATGTTCTCTTGCAGAATTAGCAATCAACCCTGCTTTATCAATTGTAGATCTGTGAACAATAGCAATCCTCCGAGTCTCCTCTTGCTGTACAAATGAATATGCTTGACGTAAGGATGGAAAAGGATCTTGTCCAAGAAGTTGGACTCGAATCTGATCATACTCGTTATTTAGGCTAGCTAGAAAATCATACACATGTTCTACTTCAATCAACTTCTGAACTCGAGTCACATCATCAGCACATTTTGCTTGAAAGTCTTGGTAATAATCCAGTTCCTGCTATAACCCACTAAGTTCAGCAAAATACTGAGCGATAGTCAGATCTCCCTGCTTGGTTTCATGAACTTTCTATCGCAATTCATACCTCTGAGCATAGTTTCCTCTGAGCATAGTTTCCAATTTGCGAATATGTCTGTGAAGCGGCATCCCATATCTTCTTAGTTGTATCAAGAAGCAAATAGCCTCGGGAAATAGTGGGCTGCATAGAATTTATTAACCAAGACATAATAAGAGAGTTCTCAGATTTCCATTTGTTAAAGCTCGGATCTATTGAAACTGGTTTAGTCGGTCCACCATCAAGGTATCCCTGCAAACCTCTTACTTCAATGAATAATAAACAAGATCGAGACCAAGCCAGGTAGTTTGTTCCATCTAACTTCACCGGACTACTCTGAAGTGAGGGGCTCTCTTGAGTGAAAACCCATATCTACCTTCTTTCCATCACTCATATTGTCAGACTAAAAACAATATTCAAGCGGCAGCGGCGAAGAACCAGCAGTGGTAGAAATAAACCAAAAAGGGAAAAAAATTCCAAAAAAGCAAAATTGGTGCTGAAGAACCAGTAAGGGAAAGTCGCCACAACAAGTCGAGGCCGCCGAAACAAGAAACGTCGACGGAGCTCGCCGGAAACAGCAGCACGCGCCGGCGCGTGAAGAACGGCCAGAATCTTCTAGAGGCCCGTGTGCACATGCGCATGGTCAGACGGCGACACGGTTTGGACGGAGGGTCGATCGGCGGTCGCTCTTCCTTCTGAGCCAGGCGGTGATGACCAACTCCTACTCCCGGCGGTACTGTGTGTATGTCAGCCCACTCTCAAACCGAAACCGTTGCCGAAAAATTCACGGCAATGGCTCTGATACCATGAAGAAATTAAAAGAATATGTCGTATTTCTTTTTATTGTGTTATATTTTTCAATCTCTACTCCTTATATTTTTCAATCTCTACTCCACATATAGATATATATAACAAAAGATTGTTCCAATATGGAGTTAATCTAGAGATAGAATAAACTTAAACTAGGAAGACACTATTTCACTTTTAATTACAAGGAAAATAGAATTGTTGGCACAATCGAGTGGTGGAAGCAAAATTAGAGTTATGCTGCCAAAGGGCTTCTGTGAATGTTATGGCTCGGAAAGATAATGATACAAAAGATTGTTCCAATATAGGAAGTAATCTAAATAGGAATAAACTTAAACTAGGAAAGACAATATTTACTTTAATTACAAAGAAAAGTAGAATGTGGTGGCACAATCGAGGGTGGAAGCAAAATATAGAGTTATGGCTCAAAGGGCTTGTGAATTGTTATGGCTGGAAGATAAATGGAAAAGTTGCAAATGCTGTAAAGAGAGGATTCAACATTTTTCTGTGATAACAAGGCAGCCATTAGCATTGCAAATTGAGCATGTGCAATATCTGTGCACCAACTTGAGGGACAGTGTTGACTTATGTAATCTAAAATATCTTTGTATAGCCTATTCAGGAGAAAGCATTGATCCTTCCTTCTGTATATTTTCCTATTTTAGAGTTAGATTCTTGTGCATAAATAGATTAGATGTAATCACGTTATTCAATAAAAAAATAAAGAAAATCTTTCTTCCATACCTGTCTCTAATATTTCAACATAAAGTTTTCTCTAAGAATTGTCAACTAATTTGGGATTAAGGCTTAGTTGTTGCTCTTGTTCTTGTTCTTGTTGACGTTCCCTAAGCATTGCCAATCTACATTATTTCTTAAGTAGTTACAAACTACAAAAGAAAAGAAAACAATTTTACATCCCAAACAATCAGCAACTAAATCACCTTGAATCCAAGACATAATGCATGTTCTTGGTTCAGTCCATGCAATTATAACATCCTACATTTTCTTTACCTAGTCTCTTGTTATTGCAGATACTAGTTAGTTTCCCAATTGTAACAGCTTGATAACTTCAGTTGGAAGAGTGGTTAATGAATTATAATTTTTGAACATTAAATTTACCCTTCTATTTAATTGTTTTTCTTAAAGAAATCTGTTTAAGATATGGAACTTGTAATGCAGAATACTGGGTAAATTATACTAATGGTCACCTAATTTTACACTTAATTTTGTTTAGGTCACATAATTTCAATTTGTCATTCTTTAGTCACTCAACTTTAATTTTTGTTTCAATGGGAGGTCACTTATTGAAATCCAGTAATCAAAACAGTAATATGACATTAAAAATTATATATATCACAAAAATAAAATCATGATTACGAAGGAATATAAAAAATAAAAATAAATAAAAAAGAAAAGATAATACTACACAATATAAAAAATAGGGTGAAAATTTTTTTCTCTTTTATTTTTTTTAAACTTGTTTCATGTAAATGATATTATTTGTTAATTAAATTAATAGATAGATTCCAAATTAATGTATTGGGACAAAATAATTATTTTGAAAATAAAATGTTTATTTTTATTACAATATTAGTATTTTCAATGATGGTATTCTGGTGAGTGACCTCTCGTTGAAACAATTATCAAAATTTAGTGACTAAAAAATGACAAATTAAACTCATGTGACCTTATGAAATTAAATGTAAAGTTAAGTGACCGTTGGTATAATTTACCCACAGAATACTAATAAAAATATTCAGCAAAGCAATAAAACTTCCTAGTCTCCTATGCTAGGAGCAGGGATAAGGAGAATAGCGTGAAACAGAAGCTAGAATCCAAATCAGGTTTTTGCCATTATAGATTCCCAAAAAGTGTGTCATTATTACTAAATGGTTACATTTAAAAAGGACGTACTACTAAGCCAAAGTGAAATCGCCACTTCATATGTTTGGAATCATTTATTTCATACCGAGGAAAACTAGTAATACGATGAAATTTAATGGTTTCTTGATAATGGAACAGAGTTTTGCAGGAGGAAAGATGTTCAAAGATTATGGTACTACGTAGTTTTTGCTCTAATTTTAAGTATGTTCGAAAGAAAGGCCCAGATCTTCAAGAATAAAAAATAATAATATTCCTGGAATTTTACTTGTTCTTACTACACAGTGTTTGAAAGGAGTATTTTCAGCCCATCAATGAGATTGGTCCGATGTTACTCTGTCAATTTTCTTTTGTTGGTACATTTTATGAAGATTATCCTCCAATTTGGAATTCTCTTCCTTCTTTATGATATCTTATTCATCTTCTAAATGAAATTCAAGCAACATGCTTGAAGGCTAAAATCCCACCAAATAATAATTCAACCCTCAAATTAGGAAATAGGCAATTTCATAAGCAAATGCATCTAACAAGATAAAGAACTTTACCAGGACACCAGCAGCCATATCCCATGGTTTTAGGCGGTATTCCCAATATGCTTCAACAATGCCAAGAGCTACATGGCACATGTCAACTGCAGCAGCACCAAGCCTTCTCACACCCTACTTGATATATATTGGGAGATAGAGCAAGCGCAAGAAAGAAAATAAAAAGATCATGTGTTTTTTACACTAGGTTAAAAAATTACCGAATCAGACACACGGGCAAATTGGAAAAGGAAAATGGCAATAATACCCTGCTGATATCAGTATACTCCTTGAATAATTCAATGTTGGTAGCCCACGCATCATCGTGGTCATAACCAAATCCAGTCACAAGAAGGGACCGCTCCACCTAGAAAGGAATAATGCAAACAAAAGCAGAATAAGAAGGTGCGGTTTTTAAAAATTATCAAGCATCTTTATTGTTATAATCTGATTTTTCATTTCTCCTCCCCCTTTTCCATGATTGGTAAAGAAGAGAACATTTAAAATATGCGAAATCAAAAGGGACAAAAAAATTACAGCAGCAAAACATTGATTAAGATCAGCATACTGATTTGTTTTATTATTTACGTGTCCATTTAGCTTTTCACTTATTAGCAATTCTAGAAGAGAGAGAGAGAGAGAGAGGGGGGGAGAGAGAGAGACACACACAGAGATGATACTTGGCCCGTTTTTTTGTGTGTGCGTTCATAAGTGTAACGTCACAACTCTGAGAGAATAAGTTTCCTTCTAAGGACTACATAATGAAAATTTTCGTTTAAGCACAACAACATTCGGCTGATATATTAGACTTATTTGGTAATATATCTGAGCTCATGGATCTTCAATTAAGATCTGATCCCTCACCTTATCCGTTTGACTCACATAGATTTTTTGGCCATTACAAAATGCTCCTCCACCTAAGACAATCAGAATTAGTTCCATCATGTATCAACTTTAGCATAGGAAGTAGATAAATAAAAATTAAAAACATTAAACTTGGATTTCTTACCAGCAGTAGCTGAGAATAAACGAGTATTCCAGGCCATATGGCCCCCAACAAACTCTACCTGAACAAAGACAGCCACATCATCAATTTACACATTTTTCCTGTCTGATGGTAGGTACCATTTTCTATAAGTGCATCTAAAATCTTTTGTTTCTTTCCTAATACTGAAAAAAGAAGCAAACACGATTTCGCTATCTTTTAAATGAAAAAGAACGAAAACAAACACCACCACTACTAGGATGTTACTTATCACAAAATAGCTTCTTAGCTATGGCTTCCTATTTTTACATTAAAGGATCACTAGTACAACCTCAAATGACAGACAATGTGGGCTAAATTGAGAGAAGCTGGAAGCACTCTTCAATTTAAAAATACTCATCACATTCAATCTCCAATCACTAGGTCAAAGCTATAAACGCTCATTGAAGAAGACTGCAGCCATTTAAAATATTCATGATGCCTTTCCCCAAAAGATTCAAGCAATAAATGCTGCCATTTCTAAAACTTGAATGAATCTCATTTTTAATTGCCCTTAAGAAGTGCAAACCGAATGAACAATCATGCCAGCAGCCACAAATGCAGCTCAAGCACTCCTTAGTGAATAGCATGAAGCCATAAATTCTCCTCAACTTTCAAAAGAGATAGACATACATAGGTACAAGATGAAAGGAACATGAAATAATCACAAATATGACAATCAAATTTTAAACAAGAACAAGAGAAATATCTTGTTATGAGCACACAGTTCTATTAATTGCTATTAATTGAATACTGGGATAATGGAAACAAAGAATTCATATAGCCAGACCCCAACTAGTTTGGGATTAAGGCTTAGTTGTTGTTGTTGTCTGCACAGCACTAATATACAGCTTCTTCAATTCAAAACATTCAAGTCAAATCAATAGTGGAATCTGCACAATGCATCTGAACGCATGCAAGATGTTATGGAGCTGCTGTACTTGGGTAGTTTTATTGCTGTATATAAGGTAGTTTTATTTAGTTATTCGGTTTTTATCATATGTTATTATCAGTTTCTTTTGTTAGTAAGTATTAGTGGGGTGCTTAAGCAAGTTACTTATTGTAATAGGTAGTTATTAGTGGGTAGTTATTGTAGTTGGTTTAGCTTTGCATTTAGTTGTTTAAAAGACTGTGGTATCAGAAAAAAAATGTAAGCAGAATTTTTAGCTTTTGTTTTATAATTGAAACATGTCTAATAGAAAGTTGATATAGGCTTTACATAGCATATGCCTAGCTCTGTTCCTACTTTCCTTTTCAGTAAAAAGAATCATTATAGGTCAGAATTTTTCATAGTATTAGAAGAAAGAATTTACTAGGTTAGAGAAAAAATTTTCAATTTAAAACTACATCCTAAACTTATACTTTTTCTTCAATATCAATCTAAACTCTATAGTAACTTCATATGAACTTACTGGGTTATAGAAATGCAACACCTGCTCTGTCTCTCCTTTTTCTTTCATTTTTTGTTTCATCTTGGCTCATGCTGCTGACCGTTGCTTTCTTTCTTCTCATAAATTTATAATGAAGGGTATCCACCTACTGTTTGTTGTACTAGGTCAATAAAATGAGATGGAATGGCATAGCTAATCATTTTGGACACAACCATACAAACTTTTACATAAAAGTGAGAGAGAGAGAGAGAGAGATTAAAGTTCTGTGACCAGTACCACAGCAGCGGCAGTAGGATGTCCTCGATACAGAACTCCCACACTGACAGCAAAGCTGGGATAACCATGAGCAAAGTTTGTTGTTCCATCTATGCAAATAGCAATCTCATGATAAGCGCATAACTCACACAGAAACGTGGAAAAATGGATAAAAAAAAAAAGGCTCATGAACTCAGATTCATGTGCACCCACAGAAACACAAACAAATTAACGCAAGATAGCATCTATCTGCCACATTACATGCAGGCTGTTTGGCTTAGTAGTAGATAGTTGAGCCCCAGCAATTGATTGAAGATGCTTGCTAATAAAAATTTATTGTCCAGCATTTAATATTTCAACTCTACCTCTTGAAATTTGCTAAGAAATTTTTAGGCAACAAGAAGTTTACTGACTTCATTCAGACCATTGAAGCAACCAAGAACAGGTGGAGTAGAAGATAATCATGGTCAAGCAAAGTCAAGATCAACAGCCATTGACTTCCCCTAGCACTTGGCTATTATTCAATTGAACTTACAACTCCAAGAATTGTTGCTGCTGGTATCTTACAAGTTAAAATTGTGTATCACCCACATAAAACAGCATAAAATCTGGAATTCAGGATTAGGATGCAAAGTTTGACTATGATTCCATCCTCAGAAAAACAAGGTTTTTTTCTTTTCTCTCCAAAGTTGCAAATTTGAATATAATCATCTAAAATTGCTAGACCATAAAATTTATAGGCCATAATATCTCCAAAGTTCTCTTAAACTTCATGCTACAAATCATTAAAGATGTTTATAGGCCATAAAATTTATTTCAAATACTCTTTTCCTAACTGATTTAATTTAAGGAGCTTTCTTATAAAATGGAAAGACACTAACACTCTATATTTACCCTTTTCTCGAAAAAAAGAAAAAAAGAAACAAACTTAAACTTTAAAGACATTTATAGTGATTAAATTAATATACGTAATCAAGCAGCTTAAATAGTATGCATGTGAGTTTTTGTTCACATGTGAAAAAGTATTGATTTCATTACGTAAGTAGTAAACTCATACAAAATATGTTCTTTATTGATTGAAATTTGAATTTACTAATATTTTTCATACTATTTCATCTGGAACCCCTTGGAAATTTTTTGCCTCTATCACTGGGTGCATGAAAAGCATTGATACAGCTCAAAGTATTTGAATATTTTTCAAATCAAAGAGCATATAAACCATTTGAGTTTTACAGGTTCTGATAATCAATAATACACTTAGCAAAAAGTTTTAGTGGACAGTTCTAAGCAAATCATTTCTCTGTCTCTTAAATTTTAATAGCCCTTGACCCTTATGCTTTGTTCGGATGGATGGCTCTTTGGAGTGCAAGGTAAGGTAAGGTTAAGTTATTGGGTTATTTTAGAAGAGGGTTTCAATGAGTGGAAGGTTTTTTATCATTATTTGAAGGGTTAAAAACCTAATATTTTTCAACCCACCAAATTGGGTGTTGGGGAGGGCTAAAAGTTCTAGATTTCATATTCTCCATGTTTACTTATCAAAAACCCCAAGTTGCATTATCTACATTTATTCTCAATAAAAATTTTATTTTAATGTACCTGAAGATTTAATTTAGAAAGAACTAGTTTAACATTTTGTAAATTAATATTTCATTAAAATAATAGTTCTAACAAATTATATATACGAAATAACAATTGTCATAAGGAGATTTCTGTAATCTAATATTTAACCTTACTTTCTAATTCTTTCAAACCAAACAATATAATATTACTAAACCTTGTTTACCTTACTTTCGTTCCAAGCATAAAAAGATACCTTCACCTACCCTATTATTCCTTATCTTACCTTCCCTTACTTTAATAAACCTTCCTTCACTCCATCCAAACAAAGCCTTAAACTTGAAGGCTTTCAATAAAATCCATAGTAAACAAAGCGACTGGAAAGTCTTTGCATATCACATACTACTAAACATACAGCCAAATCTACAAATAATAATAAAATTCATGACCAGAAATATAGTCAACACAAAGATTGAAGAAAAAACCTTTATATTCCATATAACTATAATTCCAAAATCCAGTAACAGAGAACTCCGTCAAGGAAAGGCAAAAAGAACAAAAGAAAAAAAGGAATAAATAGTGAGAATAGGCAAACCTAGAGGGTCAATGCACCAGAGATAATCAGATAATGTATCTCCTACGACTCCTCCCTCCTCACCAAGAATAAGATGATCCCCGAAATTCTTTCTGACAACTTCTAATATAGCAGCCTCACTCATTTTATCTGTCCTGCAAGAAATTTGCATTAATGAAGAAAATCTAGTCTGGAGCTAGATCCAGAAACAGTCTTATTAAGAATGCAAGCAATGACAGATTAAGTTACTTCACAATTTTAAAGTGAAAAGTTTCTTATTGTTCATACCAGTATATCTCAGCTGTTCAAACACATCTAATAATGCAGCAGAGTTGTCTAGGTAAACTAAAACAATATATATTGTGACCATAGTGATGCTAGAAATAAAGAAAAACATGTTATTTGATCAGATGAGCAGAGAAGCTTCAATGTGATTACTTTTGGTTTTTAAGTTCCATCTTGCAATGATGATATTTAAGAAGATATCATCCACAAGTCAAAGCAAAATTGTTGAAATGGAGAAAATGAATGCATTGCTCTCTGTCCATACACCGTATCTTAAATTAAAGGTAAATCCGAAAAAATAGTGATCAGCTACATTCATGTTTGTTAATAAAAAAGAAGTCCATGAAACAAAATAATTGACGTTAAGGACTAATTGTAAATAGAGTTCTGTTAGGAGTTAGATTCCTAATAGGTTTATAGTATCCTGTATATGTATATATATGTGACCCTATTGGTGAAAAAACATACAACAATAATTTTCCACAATGAACAAACATAATTGACGTTAAGGACTAATTGTAAATAGCAGTTCGTTAGGATGTAGATTCCTAATAGGTGTTAATAGTGATCCTGATATATGTTAAGGTTTATAGTATCCTGTATATGTATATATATGTGACCCTATTGGTGAAAAAACATACAACAATAATTTTCCACATTCTTCTACATGGTATCAGAGCCACTGGGCTCGTTATTTTTTTTTCTCTGCTCTTTTTTTTTGTGTTGAAACTACAGGCAGAGGTAGTTTTTGGTGACTGCCAGTCTAGGTCACCCACATAGGCTGGTGTTTTTGTCTCACCGCCACCCTAGGAAGAAGGACAGGCCGCTGATCGGCTCTCCCTCCGAATCCGGTCACCGGAATCCCCGCGAGTGGGCTTCATGCGCCACTCGAAAGTTTCTGCCCTTCTTCACGCGCTGGCGCGTGAGGGCGCGTCCGGCCATCTCCGTTCACCGGCTCTCAGTTTCCGGCGTCGATTCTACCAGTACAGTGCAACCCAGTGTGTTGCGTCGGCTCTCTTTGACTTTTGTGGTGTTTTTTGTGCTGCACCTTTGCTGTCGCCTTGCCGGGTACAGTCTGAATTTGTGAATCGGGTACAGTCTGAATTTGTGAATTTATATTGTGCTGCTGCCTATTTGCTATTCTGCTATCAAGTTACCAAGAATTGTGGTTTTCCTTTGCTATGTTACATTTGTTTTTGAGCGTTTCATCACAAATCATGGAGACTTCAGAATCGAAACCTGTCATCACTGATGTGATGCCATTACTGAATAAAATAACGGAACACAAACTTACTGGCTCCAATTTTCTAACATGGAGTAAAACAGTTCGTATATATTTTCGTAGTTTGGATAAGGATGACCACTTGACCAATGATCCACCTGAAGGAGCTACTAGGCAAATCTGGCTTAGAGAGGATGCTCGATTATTTTTACAGCTCTTCGGGAATTTCGATTGGACAGTGAGCGTATTGGGTTAATTAATCATTGTGAGTTTGTTAAGGAACTGATGGATTATCTTGAATTTTTGTTAACTCGGGAAAAGGTAATCTATCCGTATGTATGAAGGTCTGCAAGATTTTATCGAGAGCCGACCACAAGATAAACCCCTCAACAGCTTATTTTCAGGAATTTTAAGAAGTTTACGTATTATATTATATTGCCATTTAGGCGATATTAGGATTACAGACTGATGGCTGTAAAATTTGATATTATAGCGTCCGGCTCACACACTTTTCGAGCAAATAAAAGCCTTAGAAAGATCACGTGTTCTTCTGTGCAAGACAGTTCTTAACTCGAGACGCTTACTCACTACCACAGGAGACTTTGGCCAGATTACTCTACGTACGACCGGTTCTCTTATACATTTCGTAACCATCTCACATCTTAAGATAGATATAGCACATAGTGACTCGCACACTCACTACAGTTAGTATAGGTTCGATGCCCAGGCAGGCCAAACAACGGAAGCAGCGAAGAAGTGAACGTTCATGTAATCGCGCACCGAATTAATACAGGACTGAGGTACAGCACTCCTTTCTTATCACACTACTCCGTTATGAGCCGATGAATATCCTCGGTCTACAACTAAACGTGTACTCTCCTTGATATAGGCAACCTGGCTCAAACTAATGAAGCCTCCCAAGGGCAAATTATGGCCACTCAAATTACTGCCGTACTCATTTCTTTATACTGAGAACACCTGCGTAAACAATTTCGTGCTGACAAAGAGAGCGAGAAGTGTATGCTGAATGGCTCTCTCAAATCACACACCGCTACACTTACTAAGCTGGCCACTTTAGATTCCATACATTGTTATATTGTTCTGCGCTCAACAGCCCTGGCTTGAAAAGCAGGAGTACATAACTAACAAATATGTCTTTTATTGTCTACCGTTTATCACTCAAATGTTGATGCAGAGTGGGTCAGAACACAATGAATGATTCTGGTTGCACAGATCATAATGACAGGTAACCCTGTCTCTTATCCTTAGTTAAAGAACTGAACAATTAAGCTGCGATACATTGAACTAAAATTTTCTGTTCAAGTCACTTCTATGGCTCGCGAATTATGGTTCCATCATCGCTCTATAATAGAGTTGTTGGTGTGATAAGCACTGGAAAGGAGGAACCATTTACGCTAACTATGTGATGGGAACAGCATAAGCGGACAGGAAAAATGTCTTGAGACACTCCCATCCCAATCCTACCATTATCTTGGACTGTAAGCCGTTGGTGTTGTTCTGTTATATATATGTTTGAGTTGCCAATCAACCATTCTAGAGAACGTTAGTCAACTTTGCAAACAATATATACTCGATGGGCCTTCGATGCTGCCTGGCGAGATTTTGCGAATGAACGTCTATACCCCCATGCAGAAAAAAGACAAGAAGAGTTGTCGATATAGAGTCACACAGTAAATGGCTTTATTGTTTAATCATTTGGTCAACGCTTTTTCTCGTACTGTCAATCGAGTTATCTGTTAGCAAAATTACTCCCGCTACCTGAAATTCTGTGTTAAATTTATCCTACCTTATTGTGTGTTTTAGGATCTTTCTGGACGAAGCGGGATTATTGGTAAGACCGGACACGTGAGATCTTCGGTTGGCTCTTTATCTATCTGGTAGAACCAATTGTTTCGGGTACAATCTCTGGCTTGATGGGGGGGTTTTTTCTTCGGTGCTGCTCTCTCACCTCTTGAGGTTCATTGGTGGCTTTAGTCATCCTTCATTGACTACTTTAAAAGAAGTTGTTGTCCGCAGTTTTTCCCACGTCTTTATCATTTTTAAGAAATGTGAAAATCTGTCAATTTGCCAGAACAGTTCAATCGTATTACTTATTAGTTCCCGACGTCAATAACGGGCTTCAATCCCTTTTGAGTTAGGTTCATTTCCTGAATGTTTGGGGTTCATGTCCTGTTATTTCTAAAACTGGCTTTCGATATTTCGTAACTTTGTGGATGATATGTCTCGTGTTTACTTGGTTATTTTTAATGCAACAATCCGCTCTCTGCCAGATATTCTCTATTTTTCTGTTCCTTTTTGTGCTGAGATTAAAAATCATTAATACCTCTGTTCGCACACATTGCAAAAGTGACAATGCCCTAAAGAATAACTATTTACTTCCTTCCAATCTTATAGTACCAAATGTATTCTTCATCAAACATGCTTGTGTTTCGATACTCTCAAAAATGGGGTTGCAGAAAGAAAAAATCGCATCTTCTTGAGGTTCTAGGCCACTCCTATTTCAAAATGAAAGGTCCCTAAACATTTGTGGGGCGGATGCCGTCTCTACTGCAATGTTTTTGATAATCGCATCCTTCTTCTGTCTGTAATCGGGTGCCATTAACTTAGATAGTGTCTTTTTTCCTTCTAACCTTATTCCCTATATGAACCTCGATTTTTGGTCTGTACATTGTTTAATGTATTCGATGGATGTTCCGTCACAGGTTCTAAATTAGAATCCTAAAATACCACTAGCACCCTTCGGTTGTATTTTCCTTGGGTTATTCCTCGGTCACGAAAGGGATATCGTTGTTGTCTCTCCCGCTCTTGACCCGTTAATCCTTATTTCTCTGTCGATGTCACATTTTTTGAGAATTACTCCATTTTTTCCCTTCATTCTCCTCCTACACGAAGCATGATAAGGGCGCTACGTTCAACAGCGATAGCGACGCTACGAGGAGAAGATCACCTAGTACTAAGTTCAAAGAAGTGAGGGGGAGGAATGAATAGTTTTTAGTCTAACACATATCCAACAATTTTCCTAGCTCTGCCTGCCTGGCTCCTCTCGTTGTTCATGTTCCTGATTTGCACCAACTGATGCTCTGCTCCGGCTTGGCATAGCGATCTGCTCCTACCTATCGTCCCCTCCTCAACAGCATCTTATCCGCCCTGCATTATTTTTGGACAAGCGTTTATTCATGGGAGACCAGAACTCTTGACTCACTTCCCATATCTACGCTTCAACAGAAAGATCGATTACCCTCCCAACTCACCTGACGCCGTGCCATCCACTGCTCCGTCAGACCTTTGACTTCACCCCTAGCTTCTTACGATAAAGGTAAACGCACGTGTACCTACCTATTCTTCCTTTTGGTTAGGTTATGAATCATCTTTCTACTTCATCGTCGTTGTTTTTGCAAGTAACCTATGAACTGTCTCTATCCCTAAAAACTGTTGATTCAGCTTTGTCCCATCCCTGTTGGTGTGGCAGCAATGAAAGAGGAGATGGCTGCTTAGATGCTAATGGTTAACTTTGGGATCCTTGTTGGCCTTCTCCCGGCAGATAAGAAGCTATTGGTTGTAAATGGGTTTTCACAGGTTAGAATGAATCCTAATGGATCTGTTGCTCCGTCTCAAGGCGATTAGTTTGCTAAGGCCATTCTCAAGATTTTATGGCCTTGATTACTCCTGATACTTTTTCTCCCTGTGGCCAAATTGTCTTTCTGTTCGTTGTTTATTTCTTTAGGCAGCTACTTTGACTGCCTTGTACATCAGCCTTTGGATGTTTAAGGCAATGCCTTTTCTTCATGGCGATCTTCATGGAAGGAAGTTTACATGGAACAACCAACCAGGCCTTTTGTTTGCTCAGGGGGAGTTGGTAAAAGTGTGTAAACTTGAAAATCTCTTTATGGCCTAAAATCAGAGTCCTCGAGCTTGGTTTGGTAGATTTTGCAATGTGGTTTTCACCAATATTGGCAATGCAAGAAAGAGTAAACTTCTGATCAATTCTGTTATTTTTTCAGAATACTAACACTGGTTTTGATCTTACTTGTGGTTTTATGTGATGACATTGTTATTATCAGGGAGTTGATTCTGCGGCATTACATCAACTCAAGTCCATATCCTCCAGACTCAGTCTAATGACAAAAGACTTAGGGATTGTGAAGTATTTTCGGGCATAGAAGTATCTAGGTTAAGAGAGGCCATCTTCCTATAATCTCAAAGGAAGTATGTCCTTGACTTACAAAGGAAACGGAAGTTGGGGTGCGCAAGCCATGCAGTACTCCATTGACTCCTAATAGTTGCAAACTTTTATAATGGTAAGCTATTTGATGATCTTGATAATGTATAGAATTGGTGGCAAACTGAAAGTTATCTTATGGTAACACGTCCAGATATTGCTTACTCTGTGAGCGTCTTAAGCCAGTTTTTTATGTCTTCTCCTACTGTTATTCATTGGGAAAGCTTTGTATGACAAATTTGTGCTACCTCTGAAAGGTAATCCAAGTTGATGGCCTCTCTTGTAGCAGTAATCAAGTGGCAATTTGGACAGTTGGAAGTGTGTTTTCGGATGTGGATTGGGGCAGGTTCGGGGGGGGGGGGGGGGGGGGGGGGGGGGCGAAGTTTGATAGAAGATCAACTTTCAAAGGATATGCTTGCTTCTTTGTGGGTGGAAACTTGATATTGCCGTGTGAGGAGACAAGAAACAAAATATATCTCACGATCGAGTGCTGAATCAGAATATCCTGAGCTATGGCGCATTCCTTACTTTGATGAGACATTGGATTCGTCAATTCTTAAGGAACATTGGCTTAAGTCAGATCCTTGCCTGCAAGTTATGGTGTTGATAAATCAAGTGTGCTTCAACATTGCATCAAAATCCAGTATTCCATGAACGAACAAAACAATATCGAAATGTGATTGTCATTTCATTCAGTCGAAAAGATACCAACAGGGTGTTATCTCTAAGGGCATGTTAAAACAAGTGAACAGTTAGGAGAATAGTTTTACAAAGCTCTAAAGATGGACTCGGTTAACTATCTTTGTAACAGTTGGGGCAATGATAACATCTATGCTCGCAAAACTTGAGGGGATGTTAAAGGAGCTAATTGTTAAGGACTAATTGTAAATAGAGTTCTGTTAGGAGTTAGATTCCTAATAGGTTTATAGTATCCTGTATATGTATATATATGTGACCCTATTGATGAAAAAACATACAACAATAATTTTCCACATTCTTCTACAGACATGAAAATGTTAAAGGTACAAATGTGAAAACATAAGAAACAGAATATGCAATGGTAATGTGAAGGTGAGGATAAGCTGAAGGAGACGCATCAAAACAATATGACCATATCCAACAAAGACTTGATTATGCAGAAATGTGGCTGAATAAGTTGGCAAACAGGAAATATTAGGGGCAGCAGTTTTAGACATAACAGAAAATCACAAAGAGAAACCAAAACTATGTGATGAGACCCTGTCCAAATCAAACATCACCTGATATATCCTGTTTGGAATACAAATTAGGTCATTACTATTTTGAATCAATTGTAGCAAACTGAGATATAAACACAAACTTGACACAACTATCAACATGAACATTATCTCCAACACAAGTTGCTGACCACAGGAAAAAGCGAGAGAGAAATGACATGGTCTAAAAGTGAATGAAAAACTAAAATATTAGTACCGCAGATCTTTATAAACAAAAAAAAAAAAAAAAAAAAAAAAAAAAAAAAAAAAAAAAAAAAAAAAAAAAAAAAAAAAAAAAAAAAAAAAACGAAGCATAAAAGGAACCGGATAGCTAACTAATAAGAGTTCACAGTTAAGGATTAGAAAAGATTAGTTGAGCATATTGAGAATAGTTAAACTGGATAAAAGTGAAATAGAATTTAAAAAGGTTTTTATAGAGATGTCAGTTTGGCATGTTGTTTAAAATTTTAAGCAAAAGTAAGCTCTTAGATGATTTGGTCAAAATTTATCAGAAACTACTTCTAAGGGGGTTTCTAGAATGCCTTGACCATAAACATCCCAAAAGTCCTCATGAGTAGCCAACAGATGATTTTGTTAAAAGGAAATTATAACGACAAACCCAAATAAAATATTGAGATACTATAAGCCTCCCACATATAGGGAATTCTCATGCCAGTCATTCTTGATAATTTAACTATGAAAAAACGAAAGTAAAACATGTTAGAATAGCGTTAGTGCATAAGTGTTGACGTAGGCTAAAAAATTCTCTAATTTTTTCCAGTAGAATGTCAGAATAGCTGCTGGAACCAGATAAGAAACCAATGCTTTGCAGTATAAATATTTCATCTTCAGAAAATAGACAAATAAACTTATTTTTTAGCAATAATTGAGGTTTGAAATTCTTGTTAATCTAGCTGATGCCAAATAAGGGGAGGTAGAATTCACCCTGAAAAACCTGCTTAACAAGGGAGGGTGCCCACTCAATTATGAGGCCAACTCTGCAAGACTGGCTCACCACCAAGGGTTATTTAATCCTCAAGCCAAAAGAGCAGCTGGAGAGTGAGTGTGACACCAATTTGATACTTAATAAAGGGAGGTAGAAGCCATCTTGAAAACAAAGTTGCCAAGGGAGGGTGCTACCCACTTATAAGACCCAGAATACCTCTCTAACAACCCAATGTGGGATTTTTCCCACATCATGGGCACTCATTTTATTGAAATGTCTAACCTATATAATTAATCAATTTCAGAAATAGGAACATTGTTTAGTACATAGAAAAACATTCAGCACTGTAATTATGGTTACTGAACAAATTTATATAGGTACATTTACAATGTCCAAAGCAGAAAAAACCATGATCATTCTAATTATGGTTACTATTCTAAAACAACTCAATCAACAAGTTTGTTAAGGGTGCATCTACAATATCCAAAGCAGAAAACTATGATTTATAATAACATTGAAAAATAAAGTGAGAATCTTACTATTCCTACATCATGAAAGTGACACATTTTTCACTTTAAGATCATAACTTTGTTTGATGGCATATTATTAGTGAGATATAAAAAATATTGATAAGTTCTTACTCTGTCACCAAGTCAGTAAGTCCTTTATACGAGATATTTCGAGGCTTATTCACCGCGTCCATCACTACCTGGATGGAAATAGAGAATGCTTCAGTAACCACAAGGAGATACTGAAAATCTAGAAATATTACATCTCGTTCTAAGAATTATTTTAAGGTTTCTTTAAAATAACAATGACTAAACAAGCCATAAAAGTGAAACAATTAATGTTCCAAGAATTAGTAACAGAATCATACAAGAATTTACTCTTAGTCCAAACAACAGTTGTATCTAATTCTTCTAATTGTATCAATTGGAACCACAGTCAAACTTTTATCCAAAATTACTGCTAATTCGTTAATAAGGACAATTAACCATGAGATATGGACCTACAATGTGCCAAGAACAATCTGATGTGACATAAACTCCAATTTCTAGAGCATATATGGCTCCAACATCAAATGTAAAATCATATATTTCCAGGTCCTCCAGGAACAGACTTCATGCTTAGTTTCCTACTTCTAGTACAGTGTCAGTGTAACTTATTATTCGTATTAACAAATAAACAACAATTTTAAATCAACTGAGCAGAATAAGATTCCAACAATTAAAGTTTGTGACTTCAAAATAAGAAATTTTGAAAGATTCAAAATAATCATAAGAAGAGCCAAAGTTCCAAATTTTATTATCATTAAGCCTAAAAATTAAAATTTCTATAAAACTGAAACAAACAAATGAAAATAGCATACTAAAGAAAGGAAACGCAAACAAACAGCTATAATTAGAGTCTATCTCATAATTCAAAAAACAGAAACAGAAAAACAGACCTCAGCACCGGTCTTTGCAGCAGTCTCAACTACTTGAATGAGCTGGCTAGTTGGTATAGGTCCAGTTGATTGGGCACCCACTTTGGGATATTGCTTTTGATTAGGAAACTCTGACACTACAGCCTTCGTACATAAATTTCTTTTAGGTTTTAGCTTCAAGTGAATACTGCCATACCCACACTGGGAATTTTCACTATATCTTTGTGGAAAACATTGGTTTAGGTAATTGGAAGGGGGAAATGATCTGGGTATGTGAGAAAATCTAAGAGGCATGTTTGTGGAAAAGACTAGCGATCTGCCCATTTCAATGCTAATAGAGGCTTCAAAGTTCAAATGCTGTGATTGATACTTTCAGTTGCAGAGAAGACTTGTTTTTCCGTTTTCTCTTTAGAGGATCTGATGAGGCATGAAAGTGTTGTGCATCAACCAAATATTTTCTTGTCTGTATTCAAATGGGAAAATATTAAAATAAGTGCTATAGAGACCCAATTTTCTACATTGCACAGCTGAACAGTTGGACAGGGGGCGGCATAATTTTAAAATCTAAAAATTAGATAACATTTTTAGTTCAAAATTTAAAATTTAAAAATTTATAAAATAATTTTAAAAATATTACAAAACAAAAGCTTGAACTTAATTTTTTTAAAACAAAAATTAAATTGACTGCATATCATGTTGACATTTAGATAAATCAAAACTCAGGTAATTCTAATTTACCTTGTATATATTTAGTCATGTTACCTTATTGAGATGTTCTATCTTCCCTTATATAAATTTCATCTTGTTACCTTACTTAGACATTATTGGCACCGGTGGATTTTCCTCTTGAGAAACCATCGAAAAGATTATATAAATTTCAGGTTCCTTTTTTGGCATTCTCTTTTACTCTTAGTTCGACCTTGGTCCAATCATCTAAGTATATTTGTGCTTTTATTAGTTCAAGTATCATCTTATGTCGTATTTCATCTGGTATATTTTTCTCCACACTAAAAGTCTGTTCAACCACAATAGTCGAGATCAATTCTGTTAAATTTTATTTTGCTATTAGTGCTAGGATTGAGAATGTATTGACATGACAAACCCACCAATGTAGAATTGAAAAGTTTTTACCTGCAAAACTATTATTAAACTCGAAGATAGCGGTAATTGTCAAATATCGAAGTAGAATCGAAACCGAATTCTCTAGATCTTTTTGTTTTTCCTTTGTAATAATAATCATTCAGCAATATTTACCCTTCCAGCCGTCAATTATTGATTATGAATTTGAGACAAATAAAAAACAGATGAATCAGAAAATTGAATAAATTCAATATATAAATCAACAATATTTTTCTTAACTTCATTCATTATTACATTTACATAAACATTATCTTCTACGTCTAGATTTAATATTTCATAATAAAGAATGAAAAAATCATATAAAATGTCAAATTTACATATAAGATAAAAACTCTAGTAACAAGAAAAGGGATGAAATATTTTAAAAATAATTTAACCATTTTTTTCATTGAAAAATGCAATCTTTTAATAATTTGTTATTTTCAAATTCTTGAAGTGCACCAATAATATTAATACATATAGGCAAAAATAAATGAGATGTGAGATAATAAACATCACTAAAAGTATATACGGCATCATTAAAAAATTTTAAAATATCCATGTTTTTGTACAAAATTTTCAATTTTATGGATATAAATTAACTTATGTCACATTTTTAGTAAAAATGTGCCACAATAATTCTCTATATTCAAAAGACTAGTTTAATAATGCATATGTTGAATTTCAATGAGTTAGGACTTTCCTTGAAAAACGTTTTGGTCTTTTTATTGTTTTCTTTATAAAATTTAGCCCATTTTTTCATTATTTGAGTATCCCCATAAAAATAAAATAGTTTTTTAATTGGACAAATAAATGAATCAAGAACTCTGAAACCATTTTATACACATAAATTTAAAACATGACAATCACATTTAATATGAAAAATTTTCCACCGAGATTGGGTTCACAAGTTTTTTGAAGATTCACAATTGATGTAATGTTGGCAAGGCGTTATCAAATGAAATTGAAAAAAATATTTTTAATTAATTTATATTTATCTAAAATTGAATTAAGCATCCTATACGATGAGGAGCCAGAAACTTTTGCTAATGGAGCCAATTTCATCTCAACATTAATATAATATATAATCTTAAAAAAATTACAATTGTCCTCAGCGAATTTTCATATTTTGAAATGGTTGAATAATCATTTCATTATCCATACAATTAAATACATCATTTTCAATGTAAGTTACTAAACAATTATTCATCAATTTGTCATCCATTCAATTACTTAACCGATTCTTCACAATCTTCATTGAGGAAAATGTTCTTTACACACTTTACACACTTGCAATTGTAATTGATAAAGTCAATGCTAATTTGATAAGTAGATTAAAGGATAAACAAGATGTTATTTTGTCTCAATCAACTTCTTAGCAAGATCACCAATTCCTTTAATATCTACAAAATCATCACTAGTTCGCACATCTATGACATAAGTTTCAAGTTGACTATCAAGAGTCATAAGTTCTACAATAAAAAATTTCAATGGATAAAAATGAGCAAGGCAGTCAATTTCTCCTTATTGAAAATTGAAAATGCATCAGTAGAACTCAAGCATGCAACACATAAAAGTGTATTACATTTTATAAAATGACTATTGAGTTCTTGAAATTGTAAGTCTAATACTGAATAAAATAATTTAACTTGATAATGATGCATGTGTGTAACTTTTGGAGCCCCGTGTAATGATCTTCTTGGAACTATAAAAAAGTCTTCTATCCTTAGAATGATAATAGTTTGTTTTTCACAAGAAGAAGAAACTTCAAAATAACATCTTGTTTATCCTAATAAAATAATATTGAAGCGTTATTTCTAGAAATAAAAAAATTCGATGGAAATAATATTGAATCAGATAAGGAAAATTATAGTGAGCATATTTAGGAGGACTTGGGTCTTAACACTCCTTTTGTGCCAGGCCCATCATGAATAAACTTGATTTGATAGTGGATTTGTCAAATTTTAATTTGTTAAGTGACTTGAACCAAGCTCCAAATGAAGATCACCAACCCCAACTATCTTTTATCACAATTCGATCAATCTTTAGAAGAAATCAGTTGGCTCGTTTGCGCTCTGAAGAGGCTCATTCAAAATCGGTGAAGCAAAGTGTAGAAACTTAGCAGCAAATTAGTTCGTTTGATAAATTAGTAGAAGTATTAGCCTTAAATAATTTTGACAAGGAGGAAGACGAAATTGAAGCGAAAAGAGCTTGTAAAATAGGAAAGGTTTTAGGGCTCAGCTATAATGGATGAGAGAGAGATATGATTGAGGGGTTGAGGAAGTTGAACAATTAACTCCTCTCAGTTCTGATTAGGCTTTAGTTGTATCATTTTGTTATTCATGGTTGTGACAAGAATCATGTCTCTGAATGTAAGAGGTTTAGGTAGAAAAGGAAAAGTCAGAAGCATCAGAAATCTGGTTAAATTAGAAAATGTGAATTTCCTTTTCTACAAGAGTCTAAAAAGGTTGGTTTAACTAAGAAATTTGTGGAAAAATTATGGGTAGATGCTAATTTAGATTGGGCACAAGTTGATTCAATTAGAGCTTCAGGTGGGATTGTTTCGGCTTGGAGTAATTCCTTTTTTGTCAAGACAGATGTAGTGATAGGCTGTTGTTTCCTTATGGCCTCAGGCAATTTATAGACATGAATGTGAAGTGTAATTTAATCAATGAGTACGCTCCTTCTGACTTAAGCGAAAGAAAGCTTCTCTAGGAGTAACTTCAAAACTTAATTATGAATAATTCAAGCCTCTTCTATGTTGCTGGTCACTTTAATGTGGTGAGAGGGATGCAGAGATGACTCCTTAAGCAGTAATGATTTTAATTCCTTTTTCTTAGCTTGTGGTCTAATTGATTTCCCTTTACTTCGCAGAAAAGTCACTTGGATTAACAGCTCCGGTAGTAAAATGAGTAGATTGGACAGGTTCCTTGTGAGTAATGAATGGTTGATCAATTGGCCTAGGCTTGAAATTGTTGGGTTGAAAAGGATTTATTCAGATCATTGTCCTATTCTTGTTGGTGAGAAAACTATTGACTGGGGACCTAAACCATTTTGATTTTTCAATTGTTGGTGTGATTGTAGAGACTTTTTGAAACTGGTTAGAGACAACTGGAACAAAGACAATATCTATGCGAGGGGTGGATTTGTCTTTGTAAGCAAACTTAAAAGGCTCAAATTGGAATTAAAAGAGTGGAATCGTTCTACTTTTGGTATTATCCAAGAACAGATGCTGTTGTGTCAAAAATCCATCCATGAGTTAGATATGAAGGCTGAAAATCGAGCTTTATCAGAAATTGAAAGTGATCTCAGGAAAGATTTATCTCAAAAGTTATGGTCTCTTCAATGCTACAATGACAGCATTTTGCGACAAATATCTAGAGTTCAATGGCTAAAGGAGGGAGATGTGAACTACAAGTTTTTTTCATTCTATTGTGAACCGTAAATATGTCAAGAATTATATTAGCGGTCTATATGTAGATGGATGTTGGATATCAAATTGCAAACAATTGAGAGCTGCTATAAAATCCTTCTTCTCAAATATTTATGCCGAGCCGGGTAATCCAAGACCTGTTCTTAAGTCTAATTCCTGTAAGCACCTCTCTTCTGATCAAAGTGCTTCTTTGGAATTGTCATTTACTGAAGAAGAGATCAGAGCTACTGTGTGGAGTTATGAATCTTCCAAGGCACTAGGACCTGATGGGTGTACAATAGAGTTTTATAAGCAAAGTTAGGGTATTATAAAAGAGTATCTATGTAGAATTTTTCAAGAATTCTTTGAGATAGGCAAACTATCAAAAGGAATTAACTCCAATTTTATAACTTTGATATCGAAGAAAGATTCTCCATAGAATTTGCATGAATTTAGACCTATTTCCTTAATAGGTAGTGTATATAAGGAGAGGAAATTGGCGTTGAAGAGAAGAAGAAGAAGAGAAAAAGTGGTTGCTCAATTATTGGAGTTGATCTTTATAAAGCAACTAAGGGTGTTTTATTGGAGTTGATCTTTATAAAGCAACTAAGAGTGTTTTGGTCTTTTCCCACAATTGGATGGTTAAGATCAAGTCAAAAGTAATCTCATCTAATGGCTAAAAATATGCTTCAAATCAATTCCTTCAAAATATTATTTATCTCCATAAATTTCTCAAATTACTCCATAAAAATAATTCCTCAAATTTCCTTAATTAATAAAGCATCATAACTATTCCATAATTATCTAACATTCCTCCAAAAATAATTCATTACTTATTTCTAAACCAGCATACATACTCCAAAAATATTAAAGAAAATATAAAACATATATAGTAATTTTTCCGGACCAAAATAATACCAACTCCCGGACCGGTAGTACTATTGACAGACCGATCGTACTATTGACAGATCGGTGGTACTATTCATAGACTGGTAAATCACTATTCATTCATAGTTAATTATACTCAATATCTTCCTTGGATCTAAATAAAATATTATCCTCATCTCTGTAGCACCATTCATGACCCGATAAAATAATATCATTTTAAGATTCGAAAATTTTGGGGCGTTACACACTTAATGAATCCACTAGCTTTTTTGTGGATTCACTGACAGACAAAGTTGGACCGGGTAATCAACTCAGTGGGTCAATTTCTGTTTTACTCTCCCCCAGACCACTGTGTTGGGTGTGGTAAAAATATCCAGTTTCAAGAAAGTCGCAGTCCATTGTGGTGTACATATGACGGGTTTTGGGGTTATAGCAGCGGTAGCCTTTTTGGTTAATCCCATATCCCACAAAGACACATTTGACTGCGCAGGGATCAAATTTTGAACGTTCAGTCTTTGGAATATGAACAAAGACTGAGTATCCAAAAATTTGAGGTGATAGTGTCGAGGTTGGGGGCATTTGGGTGTGTTTAGAGAGAGATTGTAGAGGGGTTTTTAGGTTAAGTATCTTAGTGGGTAAACAGTTAAGAAGATACATTGCAGTGGCTACGGCTTTAGGCCAAAAAGACTGAGGAACTTGAGATTCAAGCAGTAAGGCTCGGGTGATTTCAAGAAGGATTCTTAAGGCTCGGGTGATTTCAAGAAGGATTCTATTTTTTCGTTCAGCTACGACATTCTGTTGTGGGGTGTTCGGACAAGTGGTTTGGTGTACTAACCCATTTTCCCGAAAGAAGGTTTACATGGCAAGATTGACAAATACCCCCCCATTATCAAATCTGAGTATTCTAAATTTGTTTTTGAAATTGGGTACGGATGAGATTGTAAAAATGCATAAATTTCTGTGGAACCTCAGATTTTTGTTTTAAATAATATACTCACGTCATACGAGTACAATCATCAATAAATAACACAAAATACTTAAAACCATTATTTTCAGAGTTCGGAGCAGGACCCCATACATCAGAGTGTACTAAATCAAATGCATGTTCAACCCTATTGTTACTAGAAAAAAAAGGCTTCCTATGGGCTTTTGCCAAAACACAAGTATCACAAGGAGTATTATTATGAAACTGAGGAAAAAGGATTTTGAGGTAACCATGTGACGGGTGTCCCAATCGTCGGTGCCACAACCAACTCTGTCGACCAGTCATCCCATGAGCTAGTAGTGTAGACCCTTTCTGAGCCACTTCGTCGACTTAGTACAAACCATCGTATTCAGTGCCATGCCCAATGATCTCATGTGTCTAGATGTCCTGTAAAAGGCAAAAATTCAGATGCATTAGAAGCGTATAATTCAGTTCTTTTGTCACTTGACTAACGGATCGCAATTTACAAGACAATGATGGAACATAAAGACATTTGGACAATTTCAGGGTTGGGGATAACTCTATGGACCCTGCCCCTTTAACAGGTACAAAATCTCCACTGGCGGTCTGAATTTTAAATTTTTCTAGAGCTGATGGGATAATAATATCAGAGGGATTAGGGTCAATGGTATCAGTTGCCGCACAGTCAATAACCATTGAGTAATTTTTTCCAACCCCCGGTTCTTAGCAATTATAGGCTGAGGGGTATTAATTTATTTTCGACCTACTCGAATTTTTTTTCTCATACCCAGGGAATGATTTTATTTTTTTTTTTGTTTTTTGTCAAAACCCTCCGGGTCATTTGAATTAATTTTAAAGGATCAGGACTTATTGCACATCACAAGAAACTTCAGTACTTAATTCAGGTAGATTAAACATTAGGTTGCAAAATAAATAGGATTAAGAATTGGGGTTTGGAGGTGATTTCCTTCCCAAACCTATACCTATCCCATCTCTTTCCTCATCTCCCACTTGCTTCGGCTTGCCCTCTTCCTATTCAATGCAGCAAATCCTCACATCTTACCGCTACTATGGAACGTGGCGGACCTCCGGTTTCTGTCATGGTGGCGCTCGGCATTTTTTCTCGTCGCGATTTCTCCTCTCAGGTTGTCTTCAACATATTCAGGATGAAAGCATTCATCCTTGATGTGTCTGGTCCGGTAGCAATAAGAACACTTGAGGTCGCTCCGATCACTTTTTCCTTGAAATAATGAACTTGCTGCTCCGTTTGCCAAGTTTGATCGGGGCTGTGATTCACTGTGCACCTAGTTTTTTTTCTTCACCATCGCCCTAGACCTCTTCCCCTATCCTCTTGCCGCTAACCTGCTACCAATGCTTGGAGTTTCACCGTTATCCATGGCTGCCGATGGACTGAGTATGTTCATCCGGGCAGCCTCTCTCCGGACAGTAGCATACGCTGCTTCAATGGATGGTAAGGGAATTTCTTTCAGTAAATCACGCTTGACCAAATCAAATCGATCATTCATTCCGGTGAGAAATTGGTACAATCAACTTTCTTGCTTTAATATGTTAAATGTAGAAATATCTACTGGGCTTGTCATTGGATTGGGTTGTCTTCTGTCTATTTCTCGCCAAATTGCTTGAAAAATACTGTAATATTTTTCCAGTGTTAATTGCCCTTATTGCTTTTGTCATCAGGTTAAAGATTTGCAACACATCTTCCCTACTCCGGTACGTAGCTGCCAGACCATCCCATAGGTCGTTAGCCGTCTGATATTTGATGTACTGGCTAACTATGTTCGGTTCAATGGCTTGAATGATCCATGAAAAAACTTGGAGATCCTTTTGTTCCCATATGGCAAACACTGGGCCTTCTGTGGTTGGAGGTGGGGAATTTCCAGTGATATGGTCCAATCTTCCCCTTACACCGATGGCCAATCGCATCAGTCTTGACCACAGGGAGTAGCTGTGATCATTTAGTTTAATATCGACTGAGGATGTTTGGTTATTATTTGGTTGAATTGTGGCATGTTGTTTTAACAACTAGGCAATCTATGTTGACCAATCTATGTTGACAAGGCTTCTGTGGCTTTAGTCAGTGCCGGATTGAACTACTGTTGGCTTTGTCACTCATGTCACTGGACAGGTAAGTTGCTGGTAAATGATGAACAAGTAATTGAACCCTAGGATCAATACTGCTCTGATACCATCTTAGATTTAGAGTTTTAGGTTTGAAGAAGAGGTTTCAATTCTCATTATAATTTTTTCTATGTACAACTCTTGTCTTATAGACAATTTATAGATAATTTAACATAATTCTAGGGATCCTATATCGTTTAATTTAGGAAATGATTAATCCTACCATTAAGGTGGTCAATCCTTTCCTTTTACTGTACAAGGATTGAACCTAGGGATCCTGTATCGTCTAATTTAGGAAATGATTGATCCTACCATTAAGTAAGGTGGTCAATCCTTTTCTTTTATTGGTACAAGGATGGATCCTAGGATCCTGTATCGTCTAATTTAGGAATGATTGATCTACATTAAGGTGGTCAATCCTTTCCTTTTTACTGTAACAAGAGGATTGATCGCTATCGTTAAGGTGGTCAATGCCTTTCTTGTTATACATTTATTCTTCTAACAGGAGCTGGGTCTGTTTAGCTGGGTTTTCAACGTCTTAAGGAAGTCCTTTAAGGCTGAGCAGTGGAATTGTTTGTTATATGGTAGCATGGGCAATTGGAGGGCTCGAATGTGTTATATTTCGACAATAAGAGATTTTTTGAGTGGCAGGTTGTTTTATACTGCATTAGGCAACACTTCATGATTTTTAGGAATTCTTGTAAGACAATCGGGCAGGGGGTCCTCCTCATTCTCTGTAGTTGATCCGAGTAACTTGCAGGGCACGTCTTTGGTAAGGCTCGGCAGATGATCATCCTATGCCAAAGCTTAACTGTGGATGGAGCTGTGGCTGCAAAATTGGAGTTCGTGGTTTGGGAAATGATGGCGAGATTATCTATTTATATTGTTATGGCAGCGGGTTTTTAAAAGAATCTCAGAGAGTTTTCAACCAAGGAAACGGAAATGGGAGCGGCTTTGGTTTGCAGTAGCACGATCAACGGGAGCTCGATTTTTTTCAGTATTATTTTAAGTGCTGGACTGCTTGTCCTTAGTTAAAGCCAGAATGCAAGCAACCATGGTGTCCTTTCTCGGAGCTTGGCAATAGCCTGTTGATTCTTCATAGAGTTGTTGATGCCTTTTCATTTCATTCTATCTCACATGTACATAGAGTAGGCAATAAAGTAGATGACCTATTTAGCAAGGAAGCTCTCTCTTTCTAGTTTTGAAAGGAGCTCATTTGGGTTGAGGATATTCCCCTCATCTTTTAACTCTTATATTCAAACTGATTTTAACCTCTTCAAATTTTATTTATAAGTTCTATGTATTATTCTCAAAAAAAAAAAAAAAAAACATATTTAATGAAATAGATGTTTAAACCTTAATTGAACAAAGAATAAAAGAATTAAGTAAATCAAGCAAAACATAGATTAATATTCCAGAAAAGAAAAAGAAATTGATAGAGTAGAGAGATAATATTTTGAAACTTATCTAGAAGCGAGTCTTCTTCCTGTTACTCTATAAGTCCCACCAAAAAAGAAAGAAAAAGTTTCTAGAGAGGGATAAATAATAGGAGACTGGGAAAGAATTTGTAGTAACTTTTCTTGTTCTCTTGTGGATAACTTCTGCTTGTAACTCTTCTCCTTTTCTCTTTATAATGTGAGGCTTTAAATAATTATTATTGGTCAATTTAAATTATGATGTGGGTGTGGGGTCAAAATATATTATTATTTTATAAATATATCAAATCTTTTTTAGTTGAGTTACCTCACTATCAATAACGCTGGTCCCCCCCCGCTGCCTAATTCTATATATATTATTATTTTAACAGTAATGCCTATCATTAAAAAACACGAATGCAATAACTCATTTTTTGAATATTCGCAATCATCATCAATTCAAATGATATGTTAATGCATAGAAGAATGCATTTGCTAAAGATCACTCTAAATATCACTCGCAAAATGAAACACGTCCTTTCATATTTTGTGAAAATAAAGTTCTAACTCTTTTTTCCTATTTTAAATAAAAAAATAAATGATTTATTTATATAGATATATAAAACTGAAAAATAAAGAGAAGTTCAGGCTTTGTCTTTGTTTGATGTTTTGAAGTTTTTCTATTTTCCTATATTTTTGAATAGGTACTTTTAAGTTAAAAAATTAAAAAATTAATAATAAATATTTTTTGATGTGTTATATTACCAAATATTAGAATTCTATTTTTTTTAAAAAAGAAAAACCTGGATAATTCAATTAACTTGAATGATAAAAGCTAACATTCAAATTAGATGAATTATCGTTTTAGTCCATATCTATTAAAATACTGTTTACCAGTTATAACGTTTCCTTCCCGTTAAAAAATAATTCTCATCTATTTAAGGTTTTTCGTATTTTTATATTTTTTCACTCAGCTTTCCTTCTTCACGTAAGTTTTTTCATTTTAAACAAGTAAGATTTAGAAGTTAAATTCAAAAACATCAGGCAAGTATGTTGCGAATTTGTGCTTTTATAATGAAAAAATTGTCTCCTTCTTTTTCCTGACTTTCAATAGTGCGATTTTATGCAGCGCAATTTACGAAAAATAAAGATCACAGGTATTTGCAGGCTATCAAAGACTACTCAGCAGTTACATCTTCTTAAATATTCCCTTCAAAGGAAGTTTTGAGTCTGCTTAAAGACGCCCATTCATATTTTTGAAGTTTCCCTTTCCATTTTGTATGTAATTCCTTTATATAGTGGCGGTATTTAGAAATTATTCAGGATTCTAATAATAAACTGGGAAAATTAGTTGTAAGAAGAATTTTATTTGTAGGGTAATTTGGTCTCCGTTTGGGGGTAAAGTATGGAGGTTGATGAAGTTTGGAGCCATTACAGAAACTAAAAGATGAGGAAGGTTGTTGTTATGTATATGAATTACATATACTAAAGACATTGTAAAGCATTACTGGTAAATGAATATGTTTAATGTATTGCTATCCATCTATTGGTTCGATGGACACTTGGATAAAAACAAGCCTTGAATATAATATGATTAATTGTTTTTGCTAATTTGCTGCATTATTATGGCTTTGTGGCTGCTAGTATTTTCTGCGCTATTGGGTTATTTGGCCTCACTTTAAATCACGGTACTTTTTACTTCTTCTATTTATACTTTTTATAGAGTTTATTGTCCATATTTTGAAATCCCACTTCTCCGTAACTAATTCATGATTTTACTCTCTTTTTAATTTTATGTTTCAAGTATCGAACTATAATAACTAGTTTATTCATTAATTTGTTTGACTTGCTTGAATTGGTGTAACAGTCCATATTTTTTCTATTTTAGATTGGTGTTGGTGTTTTTATATTTTACTAGTTCGTGGCCCGCATTTCGGCAGCGATTAATTTACACGATATATATATATTATATATATATATATAATATATATAATATATATATATATATATATATAATATATATATATATAATATATTATATATACTATATATATATATATATATATATATATATATATATATATATATATTATATAATATAATTTTTATGGAATTATGTAAATTTATTTTTAGAAAAAAACTATATAAATTAATTTGATTTGTTTTACATTTTAGATGCTCATGTTTTAGTAACTTAGCTAATTCATAAACTCATAATAGGCACTTAGTTAGGTTCTTAAATGAAATAAATAACACTAACTTCTAACAATTCATGTGATTTCTGCATTTATGATTAAACATTGGACGAATTCTAAACATAACAGGCATTAAGGATTAAACATTGACGAATTCACCAATTTTATAATTTCAAAAACTATATTTCAATCAAATTATATATATAATATTCATGGATCAAAATATAATTACACCAGTTGTGTACCAAATAGGAAACACATAGGGTCCAGTTTATTATAGATTAAGATTAAACAATTAATATAGATTTTTCCTAAAATTATCTAATTAAAGATTTTAAATATTTTAAATTTAAATCCAAATTCTAAAAATTGAAGAATATTAATTTAGAAAACAAATCTAAATTAGCAAATGATTTGGCATTTGATCAACTTTTGACATTAAAAATAAGAAAACTTCTATAAAATTTAATAAAATAAAAAAAAATAAATATAAAGATGATCCGAGCTTTAGTCCAATACAACAAGAAATCATGTACCATGCATTTTTAGGCAAAAACCACAAAACACTAAAGATACAGTTAATTATAAATATTTAAAAATTTAATTTAAAAAAAAAAATTTACTATTTATGATTACTAAATCTCCCATTGCATAGTGAACCTTGCAACGAAGCGGAGTTAATATCGAAAGAAAACAAAGTAAATCTTTAGCTTCTGGTGTTGATCTTTCTCTTATTTTTGCCCATTTTTCTTTTTCTGTTTTTTTTTTTTCCCTTCGTCCTCTCAAAACTTTGTAAGGCCTAAGCAACGAATGAAAGCCAAATATCAAATACAAATAATAAAAAAGAATGAAATATAGAGAGAGAATTGAAAGCAAAATAATTAAAAGAAGCAATAAAAATAAGAATAAATCCATTGGGAAAGAAAAATGCTAAGAGAGAATTGAGAATTAAATGGAAGGAGAATATATAACCAAATAGTTTTAGATAGATAAAGATTCAAAAGTTTTTGGTTATTAATCAATAAAAATATTCCATTTTTAAATTTTTATTAGTTGGAATTAGGTTTTAAAATTATCAATATCCATATTAAATACTAAATATTAAATTGAAAAACTATTTAAATTGACATCAAAATACAGAAAAATAAGAAAAAACTTCAAAATATAATGCTGAACAAATAGAACAATTCCAACTTTTGTGTATCCGGAATCTTTCAGCTCCAAAGATCAAATCAAATAACTATTATTTAAAATTAATTTTCTAAACATCGGGAAAAAATCAAAATTTTCTAAACATCAAAAAAAAAAAAATTCAAATCTAACAAATATATTTAAATCCATGTATATCTCGACTTAAAAGAAAATTCCAGTAAAAGAGAAATTATACAATCAATTATAAGATCATGAACTCCAAGTTTATTAAACTTTTTAATGGTCATGAATGCTAGACAATAGGCAGCAGCAAGTCAACGATCATTCTCGTCTTAAAATTCAACTCTGTTGTAAAGCTAAAAGCATTACAAAAAGGGAAATTAGCATGTATGTTAAGTATTGATTATTGAATGTTTTGACCAAGAAATATCTTCATTAACAATGAATGATTTGCAAAAGCACTAATCCCGTCCCAGAAGAATGAGGTTGCATCAGTTAAAAAAATCACAGTGCTAGCAAGACAATCCTTGAATTCGAATCACGTGTTTTTTACTGTGGTGATTATTTTTGCAATCCAATATCTGAAAATAACAATAATATCTCTATCAAATAAAGAAGAAAAATAGAGAATAAAGAAAAACAAAAATAACTAATATTGTCCTCGCTATTCTCAATCTTGATGTAATGATGGGGTAAATACATGGGTTGATTTTTTTTAGAAAGAGACAGTGAGATGAATTGTAGAGGCGTAATAAAAAAGGAGACAATTCAAATACCATATTTTAGGAATAAAATAGTTTATATAATATATATAGGTAAAATTTAACTATTTAAAATAATCCAAGATGGTAATTTATAGTAAAATTTAAAATTATCCAATCACAACATAGAAAAATAAATAAACTCAAAAATTCTAAAAAAATAGTATACTAAACAAGGAAGAGCTTGAAAATTTTGTCTTTGTTTCTACTTTCATAGATATATATAGATATGTATATATAGCTATAATAAAATTTCAAATAATTAAATTCTTATGAGTAAAGGGAGAATTTTAATTATTATTAATTCGTAGCATTTTATCAAAAAACACTTTCAATTAAATTTTAAATTTAAAAGCTAACAAAGAAGAAGCTTTCTTAATAGTAATAATAATAAAAAAATAATTCAAGCAATTTATAAATACCTGCACGAAGCGCGGCATCACGACTAGTTTTAGATTATTTCTTAGGCATTCATTTAGCAGCAAGATTTAAAGTATTTTAACAATATTGATTAAAACCTCTTTTTTCACCCAAAATGAATATTCCATAGAAAATAATTTTAGCTAATTATTATTTTTTTTCAAAAATATTGAGAATAAGGAAGAGTTAGAATAATATGTGGAAAATTTGTATCTGAGATTAGTTCTACTTTTTATTTTTGTTGGATATTTTGCCCCCAAGTGCTTTAAAATATCCATAGCCCGCATACTTATTTTATTTAATAGGACACTCCACCATGCAAATTGCATCCATATAATTTTGTTTGCTTTTAAATTCTTCTTGAAATGAATTGTAAATATATCGAAATTTTGGTCTTGGTCGTCGAACAAATTGTGGAGCATGATCTTTTAATGAGTCGTTACGTCAATTAAAAAATTCGGACTTTTGAGTTGGAAATATCGCATATTTTTATTTGGAATTTCCTGCAAATTGAATTGGTCAAGAATGAAGCCAACGTGTCGTTCATATGCATAGATGGATTGATTTTGTGTTTCTCGCAACTTTCTTTTTACCCTTCGTGGAACTTGAATTTCCTCACTTGCCATTATAGAATATATAATATGCAAACTTTAAAAATTGAACATATATAAAAGAATTAGAATATTGGAGAGATTATTTGGATAATTTGGACAATATAAAGAGAATAATTAGATATTGAGAGATTAATTTTAAGAATAATTTGGACAATAATTTTAAATTGAGAGCTTGGAAGATATTAAGAGTACTAGAGAAATAATCGATGTGAGGATGAATTAAAATAATGGGTATTTATAGTAAATTTAAAATCTAACTTCCACAAATACGCATTAAAACTAATTGTTTAATAACCTTTTTTGTAAGTGTTCAGACGCTTAATTTGGGGTTTTAAAACAATTTTTTTTTAAAAATATTTATTGGAACTGGTTGAATCCTACCTGTTCTAGTCGTTTTAAATAAAACATTTAAAAATTCTTGAATCACTGTTTCTAATTCGGTTCAATAAGGCTTTTGACTCTTCATCAAATGCCCATTCACAATTCGCAAAAAAGTTGGAATTCAAAACCAGATCACAAGCTCCAATTTTTGGCTTCGATTCAGATTCAAATAGTTTCTAGTTTCGAATTCCCATCGATTTCAAACCAACAAAATTTTTATTCAAGAACCGAAAAATGTTCATGTTTAGTTGGACTTGGGAAGATGCTTTTTTTTTTTTTTTTATGGATCCTACTAGCTAAGTATCTTGGAGATTTTTTTTTTCTTTGTTTTTTCTTTTTAAGAAAAGTAATTATTTTGGTCAATTTTCCATAATTATCTAAGTAAGTTCCCTAAATATTTTATACAAATATTTATCACCTCCCTAACGTTTGCCTTCGTCATATTCAAGCCCATTTTTGTCATTGAATTGGGTTGAGGTGGAAGAGTTTTTTTGATAATGACATTTATCCTTAATGAAATCCTTAGAGAGAGAGAAATAAGGACAATCTAAAAAGGTAAAAAAACTTAGTAAAAAACACCAAAATTGAAAAATAATAAAGAGATTTCTCTCTGGCTGGGTTTATTATGCTTTTAGAATTCAGTTTGATTAATTGACATGTGTCTCAAACAATCATAAAAAAATTAGGAATTAAAATACAAAATTCCCAGAAATATTTTTAACATTTTGGATACTCCAACAAGTGTTTTTGGTAAATTGACTCTTATTACTTTTGATTGTGATTTCTTATTTAAGTTTTTCAATTTTAATTCTCTTATAACAACATACTTGGTTAAAATGTTTAGGTTTCATTTTTAGTTTCACCTATTTTAAACGTTTAAATTATTTTAATAGGGATAATTATTATTACGTCTCTAAATAATGCCATAATTCCATTAGTCGGTCCTTATTTTTTTTTTTAAGTACATTAAAAACATCCCTACATATCTCAATTTACGTTACACTAGTTAGTACTTCCGTCAAATTTTTATGATTGTTTCTATTTATTAAGGTACAAAAATGCAATAAGAAGTTGAGAGAAATAAATTTAATTACACAACTTACCGCTTGGTATACGCTATTCTCAATCTATCTCCTCATTTCCTTATCTCACTGCTTTCCAGATTCAAAGATCAGTTCCTTAAAGAGAAAAACAAATAAAATCAAACATTTTACTGAAATTGACAGAAACAAATTAATTTTTGAAGAAGAGAATTTCCTTTTGGTTTGCCTACACCATCACCTCGTCAAAACGGGTGCACCTAAAAATTGAGGGTCGAGAGCCAAAATTGGATTTGGCTTTAGGCTTTAAAGTTTGGGTTTGGTAGATGCTCAATTTTGACGCTAAAGGCCTAATGTTGACAAACAATTTTCACTAAGTTTGGGTTAGGATTTCTGGTATCAATCCCGATTTTTTTGTACAATGGTCCGTGGCTAAGGTTATACTTCCATGTTTAACCACTTTTGCTTTTCCAGGATATAGGCATTTCGCGATGAAATCCAGACTTCAGAGTGCGTAAGGCCCATTCGGAGCGCTTCCCCGATGCACGCATCTCATTTTTGCGTGCCACCCGGTCCGATTTGGTAAAAATGGGCTCGACCTATTGAAGGGTGCCCACTAGTGCAGTTTGCCAGTAAGCTTAAAATGGGGCCACAATAACCCATTTTGCCTATAAATGCATTGGATATTACTTTAAGGGGATTTTTGGAAACCTTGAA
>NW_023590761.1:90171-152833 GCF_014843425.1 Jatropha curcas
CAAAAATGACTACTCCTCAGATTACTATTGGCTCTAGCCTCTATTTCACTCATGGCATATTTCACCAATTACATGTGATTAAATGCCTTTTGCATGGGGATCTCAAGAGGAAGTGTAAATGACCCCGCGCCTAGGCGTGATTCTCTCTAATCCTAAGCAAGTTTGCCTTTGTACAAAAGTCCCTTTAGCGCCTCCAAAACAGGCAAGAGCAATGGGTTTCAAAAGTTATTCTGAAAGTCCTTAATTTCTGGCTACTCACAGTTCCTCATTATGATTCACCTCTATGATTCATCAAAAAGTTAGCTCCTTTACATTTTACTGTATAATGTTGATGAGATCCTCTTTGACAGTGGATGATGTTTCTGAGATTGATATGGTCAAACAGAAACAACTTGATTACCCTTGTCAAAGATTAAAATCTAGGTCCTTTTAAAGTTTTCTTACGGTCTTTGAAATTGCAATGGCACAGCAAGGCATTTCTTTATGTCAGCGGAAAATAGCTTTAGGGCTTTCTCTCGGACACAGAGGCTTATTCTGGCAGCTAAGCCTGCTTCCACTCCCATGTATTCCACCAGAAGTTCAAGCTCTCATTCTGGATCCCATCTACCAGATTCACTGTTTATCGAAGATTGGTTGGGAAACTGCTGAACCTCACCACCACCAGGCTCGATATCACATTCTCCAGTCCAAACCACTTAAGTCAAACAAAAATTTTATCCAAGCCACCACAGGTTCAAATTTGCAACACTCCATAAGAATACTGAGTTACATCAAATCAGCCCAAGGCAAAGCCTTTTCTTCCCTGCTTTCTTCTTCCTGGCACTCTTAAAAGCCTTCAAGTGATTCCAGATTGGGCCAGGTTATGTTGATACTAAAAGACCATCTCTGGCTTTAAGGTTTATCTGGCAATTCCTTAATCAATTTGGAAATCTAAGAAAACAACAGAACTGTCTCTAGATATCCTCCGAAAGGCGAGGACAGAGCCCTTGCAGCAAGTAACTTTGTGAGGTCCAATGGTTTTAAAATACATGTTGACTAGCTTTCTTTCCCACACCGCGCTCAGGCCGTATTTGCATTTACTGTGATAAATCAATCAGCTCTACACATTGCTGCCAAACCCTTACTTCCATGAAGAACCAAGCATATTGAGCTTGATGCCATATTGTCAGGGAAAAGGTCAATTCGGGGTTCCATTCAACTCCTTCCCATTCTCCCTCAAGCCAACTAGCTGGACATTTTTCACCAAACCCCTTCCATTCCCCATCCTTCCACTCCTTTTGTGCTCAAGCTGGAAATGGTGAATAATCCCATTCTCCAGCTTCGAGGGGTATTAACCATAAATGAAAAGTGACAAATTCACACAGAACGCAAAACAAAATTGGAAAAAAGAGACTGGCCCACTAAGTAGCTAATGACCTTACCTGGCAATAGATTAGCTGTAACTTTATTTTTAGTTTGTTAGCACAGCTCTATAGGCAGTTACAACTTCTTCTTGGTAATTGCTTTTCTGTTATCTTCTTTATTTTTGTATATGATGCAGAACTCACAAATAATAGAAACAAATTTCCTTTTAATTATCTCGTTTAGATTCAACATCAAATAATACATTCATAACAATTAATTAAAAACCATGTGTTCCTCGTTACCAATTTTGTTTTTTATTTTATATTTTGGACAAATAAAAAAAAACTATTTTGATTTTTATTTTTTATTTTTTTAAAAACTATTTGTTTCTAGGAGCTTTTTTTGTTATATTTGATGCCATATTTTAATATTCAAAACCAACACATATATATAAAGATAGAAAAGATAATACAATAATTTAAAAATATATTTTATTTTAAAAATATAAAAAACCATTGTCAAAACGAAAAATGAAGATTACTCTACTACAATATAAAATTAATAATAATTTAAATGTTATCATTAAATGTTTAGCCATTTTACCACAAATAATGATAGGCTGTGTAGATGAATAATAAAAAAAAAATTATAAAGTAAATTAAAATACTTTACAAATTCAGCTGCCCATGAATCTTCCTCAAATACAACTTGGAGGAAACAGTTTAGAAAAGATAATAGGAATATAGGAGAGCCAAATGAAGAATTTTAAATTATTCAATGATACAATGGTTGTAGGAGGAAGAATGGGGAAATGTATCTAAAGTTTGTACGAGAGAAAGAAAGGAAAGGTGTTAACAGAAAAAAAAAAAAAAAAAAAAAAAAAAAAAAAAAAACACGTGAACCACTATTCTGATAGTTTCGTAAAATACTTATTTTTTTAAATGATTTTGAAAAAATTAAAAAAGTATTAATTACAAAGTTTTAAAACAAACATGTTTCTTTTTTTAAAACCAAAAAAAAATTTTAAGGGGGGGGGGGGGAAAATTAAAAAACCGCCGCAATTACCAACATTACCTATATTATAAAATTTGCATTGGTTAACAGTATAATCCTATCAAGTTCACGATCCTAGTAAGCGAAAAGCCAGTTGCAATTTTTAAAACAAGCCTAACTTCCTTCAAAGATCAAGCTTTTGTTGGTTTCGTTCAAGGAATAAGCTGAAAAGTCGGGTTTAAACTCACTTATATAGAAAATGCAGTCGAATCTTAAATTTTTTTTGCAAACTACCTCAAATTATTTCAGAAAATAACTTTAGACATTGTTTGCAACAAACTTTGTATAGTAGGTTTTAATATTTTTTTGTTTTTGAAGATTGGGGGAGTGGAATTGAACCTGAATTTTTAAATAGATCATATTATGCACTTACTACTGGGCGATTCCCTTAGTGTGCAAATAGCTTTTAATATTTTGACTAAGCCCAAAACAAAATTTTATTAATTATAGTGTTAGCCTAAAATAATCTATATAATAGCTTTTAAAAAGGTTAAAAGAAGCATTTGATGAAAACGTATCCCAAATATTATAGCATTTCACAAAAATTAGTGGGATAATTTTTGACACTTATATCCATTACTTTTTTAACAAATTAAGAAACCCTACGTGTAATATAAAATATCTCTTTTATTTTTTTTGTCGTTTTAAAATTTAACAACTAATTTAAAACAATTATTTTTATCGAATAGTTTCACTTGTAAAGCACTATATTAAACAATTAACGGCTATTTAAAACAACATATCAATTATTACATCAGTTGGTATTGCAGAATAGACCCATTAATTTAAAGGTAATATTACCAAACCAAGTGAACTACTGCCTTCTAAAATGATGAAGTAGGTTGAAAATTTCCACATTTAATATTGATCACATCTAACCTAACAACTCGATAGCATCTAACCTCTTGATCTTTTTATTTTGAATTACCCTTTTTGACTTTGATAATCAGTGGCGTAGGACCACGTGGCTTGCTATCTAACGGCAAAAAAGCTTCATATAATTCATGGATACAAAATAGCAAAAGTATGATTTACACTTGTATTAAAATAGATTGTGAACGGTCCTTTCGTGGATTTTTTTATCAAATAAGTTTGGTGTGCAATTTTCTATTTTCAAATTTTCTCTGTAAATTTACGTCCCATTTTCCAAATCTTTTGTAACAATAGTACCCTCATACCTTCCAATTGCGATCAAAATGTAATTGCAAATAATAAAATATTTTTATCATTTTTAATTTTACAGTTGTGTTATTGTTGAATAATAAAAAAATAAACAATGAAAATATTCAAATTCCTTTAAATATTAAATTATATCACATCTCTTCATTAGTGACATATTACTTAATTTAAAAAACTGATATTGTGAATGTGCAATTAAAATTAATTAAAGAAGTTATTTTTTTTATTAAATGACCAAATAATTTGTCTACATTATCAATGACAAAAATTGTCAAAACCAATTAGAATTTTTTTATTTTAGCATATAAGATAATATGAAAAAAATAATATATAATGTGGAAAAAATAATATATTTTATATTAATTTTATTTTAATGGCTTGCTTTGAGATTTTTAGTGAGTACAAAAAGTCATTTATTAAATCAGTAATTAGAAATTGTTTTATATTTAAAAAATTAAAATTAAATCGGTACAATATTCAATTGCTAGACTAAATTAATTTTTAAAATTATTTTTTTTAATTTTTTCCAGTAATCAGCGTGATGTCTTCCAAAAAATTTATGAAAATAATTTTTTTTTAATTTGCAATTTTCATCTTTAAGCTGTAATTTTGAAGGTAAATTGCCTATATAAAAAAAATTGAAATTTAGATGAATTGGACAGAAAGTTAAAAGGTAAAAAAACTGCCACAAATTCTAATATATTAGTACGCATTTAAATATCCACAGTCATTAATATTTTATCATCCAAAAAATGTTGCTTAGCGTAAGGAGCCTATCCTAGTATTTTGAAATTAGTATTGTGTTGAATTCCCTCTAAATCAAGGATGTCCCGGTCTCTTCTTTTCTTTATGGGTTCCTCTCTCCAGCTTGGCCAGTTGGAGCCCATGTAAATTTTTTTTATTAATTAAAAAAATAATTATTTAAAATATATATTTCATTTTAATTATCAATTAAGATATTATTTTTTAATCGAACTAGTGTTAAAACCTGCACGATCGCCTGAACAGTATTAAAGGAATAGAATAATTTTTTATAACTTTCACATAAATAAACAACAATAAAAATTAGACGTTGATACGAAACATGATACGTTTAACCCGCTTAATTATCAATAAAATAGGTAAGTGGGTCGTATTACCATATACAACTCGTTGTAACTTGTTCAATATCATGAATAGTGTTAAGTGGATTGTGTATCTATATGATCACCCGCTTAGCCTGCTTTATAATATTTTTGAATTTTATAACCTATTTAACTTCAATCATTATGTTAAAAATAAAATTATTCACACGTAAATATATAAATTCTTCAAGATTCACAATTAAAATAAAAAAGTAATAGTAATTTTATTGGAATATTTATATCTAACACTAAAATTATCTTTTTAATTATTTAAATAAACGGGTCACTCGCCTAACGTCGCGTGTCAACCCGCCGACGCAATACGTTTTATATATATGTCGTGTTATAAATGAGTGACTCCGTTTATGACACAAACTCATTTAACGCTCAACACCTAAACCCATTTATTTCGCGTGTTAGCGTGAATCGTGTTTGCTTTGTTGTGACCCATTTGACATCCCTGTATTGACCTGCATAAAAAAAATGCACCACCAAACTATTAATGTATTTTCCCAATTGTGATAATAATTTTAAGAAATTAACTAAATTATATTGAAATAAAAAATTAAGTATTTCTTATTTTATGTTTATGAATTTATTGTTAAATGGTTATTTAATTTACTTTGAAATATTAAATTATTATTTAGTATGGAGTGTGTCCTAAGGCGTATGGATCTTCCTACTTTTTAAAAAATTATCATATTGCATACGGTCCCAAATTGCGTGATGAAGTGTATTTTAATTTATTTTTTATAGTTTATTTAATAATGAATAATCAAAAAAAATAAAAGAGACTAAATTTTTTTTTTTTCGGAAAAACTTTTTGTTACTTATTTTTTGATATAAAAGAAAAAATGAAATTAAATTTAGCTTGATAAATTTATTTTATAGCTTTTATTTTTTTTTCTATTTGAAGAGAACGATGTATCGAATTATTTCCCCATATTCCTTTATTATTTTCAAATAAAATAGTTTTATTTATTAATATTAATTAGTTTTTTTTTCCCCTATATTATTATTATCTGAAAATATAATTACTTTTTTTTTTCTTATAATTCAGCACATGCGTAGGGTAATGCTAAAAGATTGAAATAGTATTGTATAACATTATTTAGAAAGTTAGAAAATTATAATAATAAAATGATTAAATTATATCTTATTAAGATATGCTGAAAAGTTGTGATACTAAGATTATGTCTTTCTTAAATATCATGCAAGCTTTTCAGTAAGGTATGCAATAGAAAAAGACATGCACCGTTGTATGACCTATAAAAAAAAATAACATACACAACTATTAATATATTTCTTCAATAGTGATAATAATTTGAAATTAATTAATTATATTGAAAAATAAGAAATTAAAGTATTGTTTTTTATTTTATGTTTATGATTTATTATAAATTAATTTTTATTTATGTAAAATATTAATGTATTACTTATTTAATATGGTATGTCCCTAAGCATATGGATGTCTTACTTTTTTAAAAATTATCGTCATCCGTACGCTTCTGAATTCTTGTGCATGTGTTTGTGCAATACCTAACTCCTAGTAATGAGACTACTCCGTACACCCAACAAATCAAACTAAGAATTTTTTTATTACACAATAAAAATGAAGCATTTTTTTTTAAATTGCTTTTGTCATTGAAAATAAGAAATTTTAAGTGTTTTTTATTTATATTTATTATAAATTATTGTTATTATTTGAAATATTAAATGTATTACTTATTTTAGTATAGTGTGTTTTAACGAGTAAGATGTCCTACCTTTTTTTAAAAATTATCATATATCGTGTCCCGTGTCCTTACAACCTAGCGCCTGGTATATAAGACTACCCCATATATCAAGGCAATCATTTAAAATAAGAAATTAACTATTTCTTATTTTAATTTAATTTAATGGCAGTACCTTGATGGAGATGCCAACTAATAGATATATTATGATTAAAAACATTAAAATCTAAAAATATAAAACAACTTTCTTCTTACATTGTTTGTCATGTACCCCGATTATTTTCTTACAAACCATATTACGCCTTATCTTCTTACAAGTGTACTGAATAGATTGGTTGTCTTCCTAATGACTTGACAATTTCAGAGGTTTAACTGTAACACCCCTTCCCGGTCACCCGTTAACCCGAATGAACCGAGCCAGACGCTTACAATCTGGTTCGAACTTAATAATCCTTTCATGCTGATATTCATAACTGTATGCAAAAATAAAATATAAACACAATCCCAGTTACACTCTTAAACTTCAACATCTCCAAGAATCATCATAACCAATAACCTTTATATATATATCTTTACATAATTGTATAAATTCCTCAAAAGTATTTAATATCTAGCAATTAATTTCATTCAGGAATCTATTATCAAGTTTTCATGACCTGAATCATATCAACTATAGTCTTAAACTAAATTTCATGCTTCAATCATTCATTAAGATATTATTCTATCCACCAACTACTTACACCAAAATAATTACATGTTTCACTTATATTTACAATCACATAAGCTCTAACAATAAAAGAATTATACATGCCATAACCTCTAATACATGCCATAAATCTTAAATTCTAAAACATCTTTCTCAATCTACTATGACCAAATATGTAAGCACTTCTGCTTGGATTAGTACTGCACTCAGTCTTCAAGTAGCAACCCGATCTTCAACCTGCGCGTGATGAAATCGACGCGCTGAGTATAAAACTCAGTGGTGCTTCATAAATTCACATACTAAAAACAAAAAGTGCCGAATGGCAACTAAACTTAATATATACCAATTTCATTAAAGCATTGATACTTCATAGAATCAGTAAATTTCAACATAAAATGTCTCTTATAGCAACGAATAAAAATTTCTAATTCATAAACATCAATAATTGAGTTCTAATTTCTCATAAGCATTTACATGAACTTAAATCACGCATTTATGATGCTATCATCATCTTACCCTGCCTGTTACCTGCTATTCATTATGCTGTGGGGTGAATGAAACCAATAAACATGTATTGAAATACATAACATTATGATTTCCATGTCTTACTTGCTGTTCATATGTTGTATGACTGATGCACTTTAGTCACACATATAAGCGTATGATTAACAAACATTTCATAACTGTATGGCTCATAAGAAAATTAAGATAATAAAACTTGTAAGCATATATAACATGATACTTTTCAAATCTTACCTGATTTTTTATTTGTATGAACTCTGCAACCTTTGATTAAACTCAGTGAAATCACAATGAAATGAAGAAACATATAAGCACATACATATGTAGAACTAAACATTTACTCAAATATGGAATGTAAGCAACACATATTCATGATACTTTTCATTTTCCAATTAAATGATCTTTCCTGTGCTGTTTAGTATTACTGTATGATTATGCAATTGTAGTCGATATAACTGTATAGGCTCCAAAGTTATAGTGAACCTAAAGTGATAAGATAAAAACTGTATGAAACTGGATGAAATTGATTGCTATAGGCCCCGAACCGGATTCGCCTATGCCCAATATGTCCGTTTTGGGGCCCCTAACCGGATTGCACCGCACGGTTCCAAAAACTGTATGGGCGCAGATCTGCTATTCTATGTCGGCGACATAGCCCTTAATCTACGATGGTTTCTACCGAACCTCAATGGAGCCTTTAAGATACATGTCAACAATGTAACACAATAGTACATAAATGGTTCACAACGTCATATGTTCATCATATTGATTTGATTTCACATCATATGAATGCTGTAAATGTTGTTTTAATCATGTATCTATTGTTGTATGTTTTGTTGTAAAATGATTGGAATGCATTGCATGTTGAGCAAAGAATTGATTACATAAGCAAATTGAAAGGCAAAAGAGTGTCACAGCACAAGTCGCGACCGCGTATGTGAAAGGTCGCGGAGCGCGACTTTGTGCATCCTGAGAGTCAGTGTTGTTTCTGGCTGAAGTCGCACCCGCAGCACAAGTCGCCGAGCGCGAGATTGAAGTTCGCGAGCGCGCTTGTTGATTCGGCAGCGGCGAGATGCGCACACTGAGAGTCAGAGAGCTTCTGGCCAAAGTCGCGATCCGCGCATATGAATCTCGCGAGCGCGAGTTGTGAAAATTGAGAGTTCAGAGAGCTACCTGACTCAAGTCGCTGAGGCGCGCCCCAATGCGGAAGTCGCGAGCGCGAACGTGCTTCCAGGCATGCGCGAGCGCGCGACGTGATTCTGTGCAGTCTGTATTCTTTGGCCATAGCTCTTAATATACAATTCCCAAATTGAGTGATTCAAAAGCCCACGTAAAGCTAACACATAGAGAGAACAAATAAACTCTTCTATGACACTTCCTAATTCCATCATATTAATAAGGTCAAAATCAAGATGAAGTTTGCTGGATAACATTTCCAGCAAACTCTGTGTCCGCTTCATATATTCATCCCCTTGTTTTCACATTCATTTTCAATCCTCTCACGCCACAATAAGCAACATATTGATCTCATTGAGCAACACTCCACACAATTTTCATGCGAAGAACATGGGGAAATAACAAGAGATATCAAACCGTCTTGCCACAAAGTTGAGGGCTCTGTTTTAGCTTCTCTTTTCTGCAACTTTGGGGAACTTTCTGTCTCTATAAACACAAGAATTCTCATAAACTCATCTTCCAATATAACTCAATTAAAGAGTGAATAACATATAAAGCTTCAAGGAATTCTTACTTACTTGGAGTGGACCTCTGACTGCGTTAACCTTGCAATGAAAAAGTTGCCAAGGAAATGGAAGGGAAACGTGTAAGAAGAAAAATGAAAAACGTGGAAAATAGGAAAGTGAAAATGATAGGAGGGTAGACTCTAGAAGAAGTGATTTGGCTGTTGTAAACTCTTAATTGTACCTCAATATACGCAAAGGCTACAAAAAACACTACTCAAGGCTATATGTTGAGGCAAACAAGTCCTAAACTTTCCATGCAAATAAGATCCACTTATCATCCATTCTACCCCAACCAGGTTTGGTTTCAACCGACTCACTTCAAGAGGATGTTACATTACACTAGGCTTCTATATAAGGCAACTAACTCTACTTAATACATATATATATATATATATATATATATAGTATATATATAGAGAGAGAGAGAGTAGGAGAGAGAGAGAAGAGAGGAGAGTGAGTGAGAAAACTTCTTAATAACTAATGAGAGAGAGAGAGAGAGAGTGAGTGAGAAAACTTCTTAATAACTAATTAATCCCACATTAATAAAAAAATATAATTCTCTAAAAATTTTAATTAAAAATAAATTTTTACCAAGGTGAAACTTATTATTATTATTTTTTTTTTAAATAGAACTTTTATAGAGTCAAAAAAACCTTATCATCCATAACAAGAGAAGGATAGATTAAGGTACATCCTCTATCCAAAGTTGCTCCTCAACATCAAGGGAGAGAGCTAGCTTAGTAAGGGAATGGACAACTTTATTACCATCCCTATACACATGTAGGAAAAAAAAAAAAAAAAAGAATAGAACATTGATTAGCTGCTAGGAGGCATTTAAGAATCCTTGTACCCAACTCATTGCGTGGAACAAATTGCGATTCAAGTTGTTTAATAGGGATAGACAATTTGATTCAAGAATGAAATCATGTAACCCATCTCGGTGGCTTTATATATAGCAAAAAAGGCAGCTTCCATCTCTGCTTGTTTTGGCGATAAGGAGAGTGAACATTTCAAAGACCCAACAACCATGACGTCTCCCATTGAGTTCTTAACTACCATTCCAAAATCGTAGTTACCATCAACACCCACGGCTGTGTCACAGTTAACCTTGTACAGGTTGCATCAAGTGGCTATATTTGTCTCGGTCCCGACTAGCTCTCGGCACTTTGACCACATTCGCTTGAGTCGCAAATTCAATCCATAATGTCATAGTAAGGTTGAGAATCTGGACTTTCGACATCCTTCTCCTCTCATGAATCCAAACATTCAATCCTCGCCAAGTTAACCAGGCTAACATAAAATATAACTGCAGTTGTTAGGCCTAAACACTGCTGCCATCGAGTTAATCCAAGTTTCAAAACATAGATGACCATCATGTATTAAGGCACAATGTACTAAGCAACCACACTCGCTGTGATTTTAGGCAATCCATCAAAACATGATCCAATGTCTCCTCCCTTTCGCTGTGCGTAACGCAAATCGGATCAACCTGCACTGTCTTCGAATCAGGTTCACCACAGAGGGCAATTTATCTTGATAAGCACGAAACATAAAATGTTTCACTATTGGAGAGGCATGCTGCTTCCAAAGATGCTGCCAAAAGGGATCCATCTGTATAGCTAGAGAACATGCAAAATTAGATGGAACTAAAGAGTGGAAAGTAAGATAAGTTGAATGAACTAAAAAAAGCCATTTTTTATAGCCGACCATACAGGTACATCAGTATCCCGTTGAAACATAAAGGGATACTACATATAAGGGTCGCCTTTTATGGGAGGAAGATGAAATTTACAAGAGGAAAATTTCATCCTCTATTATCTGCATCAATTAACTCATGGATCGTGGCTTTCTCGTCTAAAACCAAAGTGCACTTTATAATTAGATTGATTAGGCAGCCAGTTATCTCTCCAGTTTCTAACATCCCTACCATTTACAATAAGCAATCTTGACCCTTCCTGATAAGCCACCTTATTTCCATGAGACTCCGTCAAGCATAACTAGGTTGTGTACCTGTTTTTGCCTCTAAAAAGGATCGAGTTGGGTAGTATTTAGCTTTTAAGAACTTAGATAAAAAAGAATTATCATCGGTAGCTAGCCTCGAACATTGTTTGGCTAACATAGCCATCTTAAAACATTTTTAGTCTCTAAACCCCAAACCACTTTTTTTTTCAATAAAAAAAGTTTTTTCCATTGTGCTCTATTGATTTTTTTGCTCATTTTCTTTTCTTCCCAAAAAAACTAGGCCATAAGAGATTCAATTCTATTACAAATATCCTAAGGCAACAAGAAACAACTCATGGTATACGAGGAATAGATTGAATAACGACCTTTAATTATACCTCCTTACCTGCCTTGGAGAGCGTTTTTCTTTCAAGGAAGCTAGTTTTTTGCAATCCTATCAACCAGAAAACTAAATGGTTGTTTTTTCTTTCTCCCAATAATTGCTGGTAATCCCAAGTATTTGTTATGATGACCGATAACCCTAACTCCGAGCCTGACTTTAATGGATTCTTTCACCTCCAATGAAATATTCTACCTAAAAAAATATCAGATTTTTTCAAATTAACATATTTCCCTGATGCTCTTCCATAATCCAAGATAATCATTAAAATCTCATAAGCTTCTGTTTGAGTTGCTCTTGCAAAAATTACACTATCATCTGCAAAAAATAAATGAGAAAGAGGAGGGGCCCGCTTGTAAACCTTAACTTTATGCAAGAGCCACTCAGTTTTTGCCCATCGAATAAGAGCCAAAAAAACCTTTGCACACATTAGAAATAAATATGGTGATAATGGATCACCTTGTCGAAGTCATCATTATGGAACGAAAGCTTCTTAAAGCTCCCCATTGATCAATAGAGAATATGAAACAGAGGACAAACACTTCATTACTAAAGTAACCCAATTTCGATCAAAACTCATTTTTAACATAACTTTTTCTAAAAAACACCATTCTACCCTGTCATAAGCCTTGCTTATATCTAACTTTAAAGCCAACAGATCATTCTTAATAGTCTTTTTATTTTTCATATGATGGAAAACTTCAAAAGCCAATAAAGCATTATCTGCGATAAACCTACCTGGAACAAAAGCTTACTAGGATTCATTAATGACATGAGGTAGAATAGATTTCAACCTATTACCTATGGTTTTTATGATGAGTTTAAACATAACATTACATAGAATAATTGGTCATAAATCCTAAGTGAATTATGGATTATTAATTTTAGGGAAAGGGTAATAAAAGTGTGGTTAAGGGACTAAGGCGAATCACCATGATTCAAAATAGACAAAAGCTTCTGAACAGAAGGACCTATAATATGCCAAAAGTTTTGAAAAAAAGAAAGGAGGCATACCATCGGGACTTGGAGCCTTAAAAGATGCATTTGTTTCAAGCGACGAGAATTTCCTCCTTTGTATATGGTTCAGATAAATATATGTTCATCTCTACCATTACCTTGCTCTCTACTTTCTCTAGGACATCATCAAAATCAGATGGGTTAAAAGAAGTAAATAAATTTCTATAGTAATCAACCATAACCCCTCCATGCTCTGACCATCATGTTCTTTTTTTTTTTTTTTCTCTAAAATTCGCCTTAGAATGGAAAAAGGAAGTGTTCATATCTCCATCTTTCAACCATAAGACTGTAGACCGCTGACTCCACATCAGCTCTTCATAAGCAAACAATTCTTTTAGGTGATTTTAAATCTAATGTTGTCGACTAATACAACTTTCAGTTTGAGCACTCCGATGGAGATGATGGAATTGTTTCTGGCAGTCGACCATTTGTCGCGTAACAGACCCAAAATCAGCACGTTCCTACTGTTTCATGATCTACCCATAAAAAGCTATTTTGCCTCCCACGTTTCAAATATCATACTCATAAGAAGAACCGGTCCAAGCTTTTTTCACGGTTGAAGTGCAAGATTCCTTGTGAAGCCACATGTAATCGAATTTGAATGGCCTTTGAGATTTTCGGGTACTAGTTCCATGGTTATCCCCTTGAAACCGAATTGGCAATGGTCCGACCCCTGCGAGAATAAGTGCTTAACCTTATAATTAGGGAACAAGCTAATCCATTCCACTGTATCCACATACCTATCCGGTCGTTTCTTGATACTGCGAATACCTAACTGCCAATTACTCCAGGTGAGTTATAACCTGTAAAAGCTTTTTGTAAAAACCTTTTTTAACAGTTTTTTGTAAGATATTGACTATGTGAACCAAATGCGTGACTCCTTCGATTGTGGTCATTTTAGCTCAATTTATGAAAGTTCACGTTCAATTTGCCCAGTGGTCAAACCTAAGCTTTTTTTCTCCAAATGAGAAGTTCAGGTAAACATGGCCTCCGTTTTCTTCTAACCATTGTCTACCCTCCGTTTTCTTCTGACCACAACCAAACTACAGTATAGATGAACCAAAATCGACTGAAAGTTAATGGTTCAAAATTTTAAACTGAAATAGACAATTCAAAGGTTGATTAAAGTTAATGCTAATGTTAAAAAATAAATTTAAACCGACTTGAAAATGCGGTTTCATTCGATTGTAATAAAATATTTATTTTTATTTTGCAAAATTTTTAATCACCTAGTCTATCCTATAGCTAAAATTCCAAATAGATTACTGACTGATTCACTTTACTTAAAAAGCTAAAAGTCTAAAAACGTGAAATACATAATCTAAAATTATATTGTTTGATATAGATGGTAATTGAACAATGTTTTTTCTTCTTTAGTCCAAAATTACATTTTTTTTCTTTTCATTTTTCTAACAATTTATTTAATTAATAATATTATTTAGATAATACAATCATAATTTATTGAATATTTTGTAATTATTTGCAAACTCAATAAATTTTATTTTATTTCTTATATGAGTATAAACATTCTAACAGTTATTTTAAATAAAATTTTTTAATTTTTAAATTCACATTAAGTTTTTTGGAAAACAGATGTAATCCTAAAACCAAAGTTCCATTATTTTTCTGCAAAATAATAGAGGTGTTGCTAGAATCATGATCTGAACCGTCAGCTTATGGTAACCGTGATGGAACTAGCCGAATTAAAATCAAACCAAAACTGATGGTTCAATCTGAAACTGATGGTTCAAGCTGAAATCAACAGTTTAAAATTCGGTTCAGATTAATATTTTAAAAATTCCGAACCGGTGGAAGCAGTGGTTCCTGAACCGGCCATGCTATTCACTGTTCAGGGACCTAATTTCCTGAAAAGCAGCGTTTTAGACTCCGGTTTGGTAGAAGGACCGAAACCCGTAATTTTTTTCTCTCTTCGACTTGGAGCGTTCTCCATCTTCTTCGTTCTGATTCTCTCTCTGTGGCTCACTGCCGTTTGCCCGTTCACTGAGGTTGGAGTATACCGTTTCACTACCTATTTTCCAGCATCAATTTCGTAAAACTCTCAGGTAGGTATTATTTCTGTTATTTAGGATTTTTGATTTGGATAATTAATCCTCAAACTTATTACGATCCGTTTCAGACTTTAATTTCTGTTAGAAATTTATAATATCAATGATACGTTATCTATTAATGCTTCTTTGACACTCTTTCTGAAGTAGATCGAGTTGTTTCTTGCGATTTGATTAATTGCTGTTAATTTGATATAGAGTTAGTTTTTTCTTGGTAAACATATACTTTTTTTTTTTATTTTTTTAAGAAAAATGAACTTATATGCTAAATTGGGAGTGACTGTTTGGTTTGTTATTTTACTCTAATGAAGTTTTAGTCCTGATTTTCATGTTGTTAGTGGCTTTGATATTTTTTTTCTGACTACATTATACTTTGATTTGGGTGAAATTTAAGTGATTTGGATAGTTAATTCAAAAATTCATGGAATTTTGGGATAATATATGGTACTTTTAGCATTTCTTCTGATATATTTGCAAAGCAAATCCTAAACCAGCCTGGTTCAAAGCGATGGAGGATATTCATGAGGGATATTTAACCCCACTTCAACTAAAAGCAATTTCCATTGCGCTTTTTCTGCTTCAAAAGTTTATAAGCTTAACAGATGCCTTATTTAAACCCAGCAATGGCTTTTCAACCAGTTTATTCCTGCATTTTGAAGCCCTGAAACAAGCTTTTGATTCCTCTTTTTTAATCTCTTTGATTTCCTTTGAGTTATTTGGTAATAAACTTGTTGTCAAAAGGCATATTCGATAGTAGCTAATGTGCCAAAGCTTGACATTTTTGTTGCAGCAGCAACTACTATTTCATTATTGGAGTAAGTCATGCTGATTCGAAAACTCAAAAGGGCTAGATCCTTCGAGATATTGTAAATAATATAAACTTAAGTGATTCTATTTGGGGATCATTCAACTTTTCAGATTTCTGGGATTTTGTGTTGTTTTTGTTTGGGATAATTCAGGTTTTCAGATTTCTGGTCCAAAAAAAAAAAAAAAGAAAAAGAAAAGAAAATTTGCTTTCTGTTTTAAAATTGAATAAATTCAGTTCATTATGAAAAATTGGTCGGTTCGGTTTCTCGGTATAATAATTTGGTTTATTTGGTTTGCACTTGAACCAAACTGACCAAATGCTCACCGTTACTTTGCTCTCTTTTGTTGCCTCTCTCCGAATTCAACATATTTAGAATCTCTCCTTCGCACGTTTTATGCAAAACTTGAGCTCAATCTATCCTCTTAATTCGTAATCTGTCCAATAGTCAGCTTTAGCTACAATTAAAATCCTTGAATTTCAGGTAATTCATTTTGGAATTTTTTGATTCTATGGGATTTGTTGTTTTTGCTTTTTGTTTCTGTTGAAATTGGTTTGTGTAAGTTTTTGCTTTTTGTTTCTGTTGAAAATAAGAAAGAGTTGTTAATGCTTTGGACCTGGTAATTTGTTTTCTGAGACGGATTGTGGTTACTGGTTTCTGGGCTTTTTTTTTTTTTATTTTTTTATTTTATGCTTATTGATAATTTTCATGTGATTTTCATATTTTAGTTATTAACTTCATCTGTGCCTCTGAGTAGAGATGTTAAAACAGAGCAATTTGAGGTTTCGGATGTTATTTGGCCTCAACAAGTGTACTTTTGTTCTGGGTGTTTTTTTTGAGTTTTGTAATTTGTATGTAATATGCACATTCATTCTATGTGAAGCTTTTAGACTCTTGGGACTATAATAAATTTCTTTACCTGATTTAAGTTAAATGAGCTGGATTAACCTCATCTTGTCAATTATTTAATGTTGAACATGACTATGAACTTTGTTTAAGAACTCTGCATTTTTCTTCACCAATTGTAAATTATAGCAAGGTAACAGGATACAACGATATCCATCTGTTGAGACCTATGAAAATGTAATGCTTGTTTTTAATTTTTCTAACCTTGCATCCTGATAGGTGGAGATACATGGAACTTTTCATAGTGTAGAGTCTTTTCTGTATATATTCTTGGGTGAAGTTGCTTTATATTATCATCGTGGGGTATTCCAATAATTTCCTTTGAAATATTTGTGAATTAGAATACAGTCCTTTCATTACTGATCAGAACTGCAAGTTACAGTTTTGGTTGTATGTGTCATGAACATATATTTATACTCATTATCACAGAAGTTAATTTGTATTTGATACTGGCACTTCATCTTGTTCTTGCATTGTAATGGAATTTCAAGCTCTCTTCCTATTATTTGTTATAGTTCTTGTGTGAATTATCTTACATGTGTTTGCTTGGACGAATGCTTGGGAGTTTTCCAATATACTATATCCATTTTTTAGAACATACTTCTGAAGAGGGGAAGAAGCTGGTATTTCATCTGAATATCTTGTAGCTTCAGGTTAATAGGACCCGAGTATCTATATCCTTCACAGGTTAACTCCACACTACCTGTTAGCAACTAGTAAAACCCAAATAAATAAATAAATAAAACAAAGTATTTGTTTCAGGGAAATATTTTCATATATTAATATGTATTCTTTTGAAATGTGCAAGAAAATATATTATTAATATCAAATTGAAATATAAAAATTGAAAACTTAGATTTACTATTTTAAGAATATAAATTCATTTACTTATTAAGAGGCGACTTGCCATAAATTAAAAAAAAAAAAAAAAAAAAAAAAAAAAAAAGCAATAAAAAAAAAAAAAAAAAAAAGCAATTACAAATAAAATTTAAACCCAACATGAATCAAAATTAAACTTGGACCTTTGATTTTTAAATATTCACATTTGCACTTGGTTAAAGCCTCTATTTCTTTATCTAATTATTGTTGATGGTTGTAGTAGAAGTTGACACAAAACAACATAATGAAACATGTAATGAATAGTATTGTAAAGTAAGGACACAACAGCGTTTCTCTGTCTGGGTATTTTTTTTATCTTGTAATTTTTTATTCTATTTTTATGCATTCATTGGAAGATTTGAGATGTATATATATATCGAATAGACTTTAAAAACCTTTGTTTTCAATTTAGCACAGAAGCAGACAAAGCCCTAGAAAGAACCCAGACAAATGGATCCTCAACCAGAGCCAGTCAGCTACATCTGTGGAGGTATGTGATTCATGATTTTTAAAATTTTGTTTATATGGTTTTAATATTTAGTGATTAACAAAGAATTGACTGTATTTTGGGGTTTTAGATTGTGGAATGGAGAATACTCTAAAACCAGGAGATGTTATCCAATGCCGAGAGTGTGGATACCGTATTCTCTACAAAAAACGCACCCGTAGAAGTATGCAATTTTTTTCACATTTTATTAATTTAATTATTTTTGTTTATAGGTTTTGCTTTTGATTTCTTATTTAACCTTATTTTGGGTTTAAAATCTTATCAGCGGTCTTGTGAGTTCTTGAAGGAAAATTTATTTGATAATTTAAGCCTAAAAAAGGGAAAAATATGTATCTTGAGACAATATATGCATGTTTGAGAAGTGGGTAACTAGAAAAATTTAGAACATGTGTGACAAAAGAACGCAAGGGCAGAGGAAAACAGAAGTAGGAATAAGCATATGAGTACCAAATTGGAAAATTGTTGAACTTGATGATAAAAAATAAGGGAACTTAGTGGTAACACTAATTGTGGATCATCAAAAGTTCGTCATTGGTTGCGATGACTTGTGGATCATCAAAATGAGTGGGTTTTAAAACTATGTAAGCCCTTTATTTTTTGTATTTCATTTGGATGCATTTATCAGCAATATTTCAAGTTAAATACTTAAAAGTTAATTAATTGTGAGATTTTAATAAATAATTGTTTCATATTTAATTCGTATAATTGTGATTTTTTTTTTCTAAAAAAGTTATAATACCAGTCCATTGCAACATACTGACACATTTAAAATACAACCGGGACCACGATTTAAAATCATGCATCTAGTGCTTGTTTCTTTTGTGGAACTTTGCATACAATTATTAGGCACGTCACCCGCATGTACGTATGTGGACTTCTTATGTTAAAAATTGCAAATTGAGCTACTCATGTTAATATTTTACACGTCTAGATTTCAGCAAATCCCATGGTTTTGTCAAATGCAGATTAACCTTCCTTGACTCTAGACTTACCAGTGCTTAAACTCATAGTTTAACATGAAAAATTTGACTCTTGCAGTTGTTCAGTATGAAGCTCGCTAAGATTAGAAAGAAGATGTTGATTTTGATTAATGGAGGATGGAGAATGTCTTTGGTCTTACTATAACTAGCTGATGTGTTTGGTTTTCATGCAGTTTAAGAGAACATGTAAGAGCTATTGATATTACTGATTTTATATAGTTTCTATGGAATTATCACATTGATGCTGGACGATTAAAGTCATAGTTATTAAAGGCGCGCCTCAGAGGTGTGCCTTGCTTAAGGCTCAAGGGCTTGCGCCTCAACAGTCCTGAGGCGGGCGACTTCACTCAAGCTATCGCCTCTGGGTAGAGGCGTGCGCCTTTTTGCGCCTAAGGCTCGAAAAAGGCACGCCTTTCGATTTTTCACCAAATAAAAAAGATAATCGTTCCATACAAACCATTTTCACCAAACTAAAAAAATAATCCGATCCATTACAAACCATTTTAGCCATTTCGAATTTTATTTGGTTTTCATCATATATTTAAATAAAGAGTGAGTTGGGAGTGGATCACCATACCTTGATGACGATAATTGAGTTTGAGTTACATCCATTCCTACCTAACACTTGGATTGATTTAATTTTAATGCCTATTGAAAGTTGCCATAGCCTCCTCCAAGTTTGAATGGCATGATCTTTTGGCCCAATAATTACATCAAACTCGGCATTGATTTCTTCCGTTATTTTGAACAATTTTCGACAAAGTGCTTCTTGAAAAATATCTGATTTTGTGGGTTTGACCTATTGAAATTATAGGAGATGTTGCTTCTTTCTTTGTGGTGGATGACATCGGATTATAACGTTCCTCAACTAGAGTCTTGATATTGAACTTCACATTAAAATTTGTGAAATGAAAATTTAATCAATTGATCGTTTGAATTCAATTTCTTCCACGCTTTGAGCAACTCGTTTTCCCTTGGAGTTGAAAGCTTTGTGAATTGTGTGCCATATTTTTTGAAATGAAATTATGGAAAAAAATGAATAAAATGGAATATGAAATTAATGCGAATGAGTTGGAAAATTATTAAATGTTTCCAAATACTAAGAAAATTATGTGGTAAAAAAATCAAATGAAGTAAATTTATGAATGAAAAAATTGAGATTAGATGGAATTTAGAATTGGATGTATGAAAATAAAAAATAAACAATAGATAATTCCAATATTTAAGAAAATAAAGCAATAGAAAAAATAATGAACTATTGCAAATTTTGAGAGAATTTTGATTGAGAATAAGAGGAGAGTTAGGATATAATTGCGTTGTTAAAAAAAAAATCATTCCAACTCATCATATTTATACATATTTTTCATTTTATTAGTGCTTCCAAATTGTCCCATATAACAGAAAAATAACAACTATATTTGGATTAATTTAGTAAATTATAATAAATAAATTAAATTAAATTTGCATTAAAAATGAATAAAATTTATTTACCAAAAAACAAATAATAATAAAAGTCACCTCAAGCTCAAGCTAGCCATTTTACCTTCTTTGTACACATGAAATTATTTAATTTTTTTTTTACAAAATCAACTATTCATGTACCATTTTTTGTACAAATTAAGTCAAATCAAGTTGTTACCTTTTTTTCACCACTTTTTATAAATTATGTACCATTGTCTACTTCTCTTTCACCATAAATTTAAATCAAGTCAACTTATAATCAAATCAAGACCATTTTTTGTACAAATTAAGTCAAATCAAGTGTACTTTTTTTCACCACTTTTTATAAATTATGTACCATTGTGTACTTCTCTTCACCATAAATTAAATCAAGTCAACTATAATCAAATCAAGTAATATAAATTTTTTTATAAAAATTTAAAAAAATTTTAAGCTACAAATAATTTTGTTTGTACATCCGGTTCGAATCGGACCGAAACCGCCGGTTCCAGGCCGGTTCAGGTTCATTTTTTAACATTCGCATGAACCGTCTGTTCCGGTTTAAAATTTTGAACCGCCGGTTCTGGTTCGTCTACAGGTTCGGTTCCGGTTAGAACTGAACCGGTGGCCATGCCTAGGTGAGGGTACTAAATTTATCCCATAGTCTCTATTACTAGCTGTATGTGAGATAACTTTGTTTTAATTCCACAACGGGTTAGTTGTGTTATAAGTTCACTAAGCATAGCTTTCTAGTGTTTGTCCATATTGATTTATTCTCTATCTGAATATTTTAATTAACGGGCAATGAAACGAGTTTAGGTAATGGAATACACTTGACTATAATTAATAGAAATGTCTCTCCATTTGAGTTGTTATTTCTTATAGGAATAAAATTTCATATATTTCATTATTTGATTAGCATTTATGTTGAGCAATGATATTTTCCATCGAGATTTACCGTTCATTATTGTTGGTATAATGCTTGCTAAGTTTTAATACAATTGCAATTGTATGATTCTGTAATTATATGAGATATTGTAATTGTAATTTTAAGTTCAGTCTTACTATGTTATTAATATACTGTTGTGATGATGATTTTATGAATGTAATGTCTCTTAGATTCAATATGATTTCCTTTAACCCACTTGTTACCATTCTTACCCAAAATTAGCTAGAGGGTCCTAATTATGTTGACTAAAAGAGGAACCTAGACATTGTGCTAACTGTTGAGGAATATAAGTTTGTTCTTATTGAGGTGTGTCTTAAGAAACCTGTTGATGCTGCTTCCAAAGAGAACAGAAACCATACAAAAGGTGGATTAAGGCTGATGAGATGGCACGATGTTACATTTTGGCATCTATCCAATGTATTGCAACATCAGCATCAGTCTATGGAATCTGCCTATGACATCCTAAAAAGCCTTAAGCAGATGTTCGGAGATCAGACTCGGGCAGCTAAACAAACTGTCGTGCGAGCTCTATTGACTACTAAGATGGCTGAGGGGTCTCCAGTTAGGGATCATGTTCTGAGAATGATTGGTTTTTTGAATGAACTAGAGATCCTAGGTGCTGAGATTGATAAGGAATCGTAGGTGGAGATGCTACTATAGACACTGCCTGACACTTTTCAGCATTTTTGCCTTCATTATTAACATGAGTCATTTGGATTTTTCCTTCGTGATATTGTTGAATGAGTTGTAGGATGCATAAACTCTCCTAAAACCGTATTCTCAAGTTGTTGTGCTTAATACTGAAAAAAGGTTATACTTTTGGCCATAAAAAGGTTCAGAAAAAGAAAAAGGTTCATAAACCTAAGCTAAGAACAGCTACTGTAGTTGTTGGTGCTAGGGTTACAAAGCCTAAGGGCAAGTGTTTCCACTACAAGCAAGAGGAACACTGGAAGCAGAAATGTTTAACTTATTTAGCCAAGAAGAAAACATAAGGCAAGTCTTCTTTTCATGTACTAGTAGTTGAAACATATTTGGCGGTGTTGTCTATATTCTGACGGTGTGTAGACTCAAGAACCACTAATCATATCTGCAATTCTTTACAGGGGTTTCAGGTAATGTGCCATCTAAGTGAAGGAGAGGTTAGCATCTTCGTATGAGATGGAACTGAATTTGCGGTTTAGCTATAGGGAATAGTTGTCTTAGTTTGGAAATAATAAGACCTTAGTTTTAAAGGATGTTTCTATATGTACCGTCAGTTTTAGAACCGTTAAAGAATCAAAACCGGGTCCATAATTGTCCAGCTTCAAACCGCAATCGAAACTAGTTCCATATTTTTTGGAACATCAACCTAAGGTTTTGAAGCTATGGCCATCCCTAATTAAAGTTGAGTTGTAACTTTTTGGACTGAGGGCATTTTCCTTAATTTTCTATCGATAATCATAGTGTCAAACCATTCCAATAAATATGCTCGCCAATTGTGATAAACTTTTCAACACAAGAATTTCCAATTGTTCAGATGGAACTACATTTTTTCCTCTATTTTGAATTTTGTTCGACTTTAACTAAATAAATGTGTAGTTCTAAAAGTTTGTAACTTACAATTAATTTACACTACAAAAAAAGTATATTAGAGGACGTTCAAAATTGTCAATGTAATCGTAAAAAAATTGTCTTCAATAATTTGGAGACAATTAGCATCATCCCTCATGAGCGTCCTCTTAATGAGCGTACTTATTCCATAGGGAATAAGTTTTAATAAATCATTCATTTTCTAGTGCATAATAATTATCCTCAACTTAAGAGTCATACATCATCCTTTTAATTTTAGCCAACACTTGTCTTAAAATAATCACATAAAGCACGAAAATTGTATCCAAAAATATAAATAGTATTTATTCCTTTATATCGGGTGTCAGTGGTCCTAAAAATTGATGATAATAATTATTTTTAATATACGTGACATAGTTGTACCCCTACATGGGATGTCAGTTATCCCAAAATTGATGACAATACTTGTCATTAGTATAGGAGACATAAGTTATCTCCCCATGTGGGACATTAGTCGTCCAAAATTGATGACAATATTTGTTTTTAATATAGGCGACGTAAATTGTCTTTTATTATTGGCATAACTGTTATTCCAATTTCTATTGATAATATTTGTATCTGAAATTCGGGTTGCTATATGCCCTTCCTTAGGTTGCTTTAGAAGACAAATACCACATCCACATTAATGTAATGATATTTGTGTAGACCATATTCGGCCTACTGTAAGTCCTCGTTCTCTTTTCATTTTTTTGATCAATACATTATATATCCTCCGTTCTCTTTTCATTTTTTTGATCAATACAATTATATATTATATATATAATATATATATATATATATATATATATATATATTATATATATTATTAATTTGTTTAAATATATACAAAAGTATCCATTAATTTAATTTACCAATAATCATCAATTGAACAAGAAAAAATTATTAAGAAAATTATAATCATTAACAAACTAAACATGCCTACAATTACACACCAAGCATCATTGTAAACATCCCTTTCCCGGCTCCAACCCGTTAACCGATTATGAAACCGCAGCCCGAAGACGCCTACAATCTGCGTTAACTATATGTCCTGTTATGCTGATATATTCATTCCATGTATGCATAAATATGAATACAAAACCACTCCAATTAAACTCCAAACTCCAATATCTCCAACTAATCATCAGAACACAATAACCCTTTATATATCTTTTCATAATTGTATAAGTAATTGATTCATGATCCTATTATTCAAGCGTACTTCAGGACTAATCATTTAATCCCAACTATTGTTAAAATATTTTCATATTCCCAATCATTTCCTCACAAATTACTTACCACCAAAATAATTACATGCTTCACTATATTTCAATATACATTAAGCTCTAAACCAAATGTAATAATTTATCACATTGCCAAATTTCTTAATTATATAAACTCTCAAATCTACTATACTTCCCAAATTAGTCACGTTCTGCTTTGATAGTTACTCTTCAAGTCTTCAAGTAAGCAACCACGATCTATTCAAACTTACGCGTTGATAAAAATCGACGCGCTGAGTATAAAACTTCACGGAATATCGTAACGAATAAAAGAACAAGTAAGCACATACATATGTATAATAAACTTGTTAAATCTCATATGGAATGTTTAAGCACACATATCATTGATACTTCATTATTCGTACTTGCCTGCTCATTTATACTGTAATCGATTATGCAATTTCAGTTCCAATCATATACCTGTAATAGCTCCATTAAGGTATATAGTGAAACAAAGTGATAAGCAAGAACTGTAATCGAAACTGGATGCAATACTGTATGACTGGGCTCTATGCCATTATATCAATCATATTCCACTCAACGGCCTGTAGCCCGGATACCAAACTGTATGGGGCGCAGGATCCTGCTATCCTATGTCAGCCCGACATAAACCTTATCCTAAGTGTTCTAACCTAACCTCAATGGAGCCATATTAGTGGTAATGTCAATATATAAAACAAAAGCATGTTAACTGCCTTTCATAATTTCATAAACCATACTGCTTACCTTGTATTGCTGATAGCCTCGCCAAGCAGGCAAACCTTTTGGTCATGTTAGTTTCACATCATTTGCATGCTTGCATTTTTGTGAGTGTTCTATACATGTGTTCATGATTGTCTTTTATGTTTAAAATGATTGAAGCACTACAAGCATTGAGCAAAGGAATACAATTGCATAGAATTTCATAACTTCAATTACACCTTTCACATCATTTGCATCATGTTAGTTTCACATCATTTGCATGCTTGCATTTTGTGTTTATACATGTGTTCATGTTGTCTTTTTGTTTTAACATGATTGGAGGCATATAATTTGAGCAAAGGAATACAATTGCATAGAATTCATAACTTCATACACCATATTGTTTACCTCATTTCACATCATTTGCCTGCTTGCAGGTTGTTTTGATACATGTTCTCATGTTGTCTTTTTGTTTTAAAATGATTAGAGACATACAAGTTGAGCAAATACAAGTTGAGCAAAGAAATACAATTGCATGGAATTCATAACTTCATACACCATAGTGTTTACCTCATTTCACATCATTTGCATGCTTGCGCATGTTGTTTTGATACATGTTCTCATGTTGTCTTTTTGTTTTAAAATGATTGGAGGCATATAAGTTGAGCAAAGGAATATAATTGCATAGAAAATGATGTCCAAAAGTGTATCAGAACACAAGTCGTGAGCGCGAGAAGCACATATGAGGGTCAGTGAGTTTACAGGTGAGATTTGCGAGCGCACAATGAAATTCGCAAGCGCGAGAAGCACAAAATGAGAGTCAGAGAGTTTACAGGCACAATTCGCGAGCTCGACATGAAATTCGCTAGCGCGCGTCGTGTTTTCAGCCTGCGCAGTCTGTACTATTTTTATTTTTGGTCATATTCTCTCAATCTATAAACTTCGATGGGTGATTCCAAAAACCCATGAAAGCTTAACACATAGAGGAACAAAAACTCATTCTATGCCACTTCCTAATTCATCATTAAATAGGGTCAAAAATCATGGTAAGTTACTGGTTACAGTCCAGCCAAACTGTTTTCAGCGATGAACTCATATATCTCCTTCATTTATTCATTTCTATCTCATGCCCTTCTTTCCCACCATTTTCAGTCTTCTTACTCAATAATTAAGCAACATATTTTCTTCATTATCAACACACCACACAAGATATCATTCAGGAAATGATAATTAAACTAAAACGAGAGATAGCACACCTTTCACTCCAAAAAGCTTGAGCCTTCCTTCTTTTTAGCCTTCCTTTTTCTTCTACCTTTGAGCTCACCCTCTCTATACATAAAATTTTATGAATACTCTAAAAAAATATCAGCCAAATTGATTCCAATTATGAAATTCAAGAAGGTTACTACTGGATAGAATAAAAGTTGAATTAATGGCCTTGAATCCTATGAAAATTGATGGAGAAAAGGCGAAGGGAAAGTAAGGTAAAGGAAGTAGATGAAAGGAGCATGAAGACGATAAAAGTATCGAAAAATGGAAAGTGAAATGGAAGTCTTAGGGTACATCTCACAAAAATATCATGATTTTGTGTGTAAATTTACCAAATGGTACCGTCAAGTGTTCAAAAATGGTTACAAAGCTTTTATATATCTCTATGCTTTATCTTTTCTACTGCAAACTTAAGTCCTAATCCTTATACTTTATCTTTTTGTTTCCTTAAGAAGGTTCCACTTCTTTTCCTTATTTCATTACCTTCCCATTCTACCCCACTCTGGACTCTTAATAGCTCGACCCGGATTATTGGATCAGCCGCGACTCGACTCTAAGCAACTGACCTGATTCAATTAGTGATGGTTCACAACTTACTATGTCAGACAGAGGGATTTTGGATCAGCCCGACTCGACTCTAAGCAACGACTCGATTCAATAGGATGTCACAACTTACTATGTCAGACATAGAAAAATGGGACGTTACACATCACCTAATGGTAAGTGTATTAGAAAAAAGCATTAACAGTTGGACAATGCTGAAAATTTGAATCACTAATGCTCATACACAAAAAAACATTTTTATAATAAAAAGCACTATTCAACATCAAATATGTTGCATTCCATCTAGCAGGAACATCTTGTCTAAGACCCCTTTTAGTTTCTAGAGTACAAATTTTTACACAATCCCTTCACATACTTAATGCATTCCCTGACTTTAATAATAGAAGCATCAATCTCTTTTAAGCCTTATTGAACTATTAAGTTCAAGACGTGAGCAGAGCATCTCATATGAAAAAATTCACCCTCTTTCAATAATACTCCTTTAGCCCCCAAAAGATTTTTTAACATATCAACACACACATCATTATTGGTTGCATTATCCAAAGTAATAGAAAAAATTCGAGTATCAATGCCCCAAGAACACAAGAAGTTACTAATTTTCTCAAATAAAGCTACCCTAGTATGTGGAGGAGGCATATAGCAAAAGTTTAATCACAACAATAATCTAGGAATCAAAGCAACAATAGTCAACATTATACTGATACTAATTAGTGACAATAAAAAATTTGGACTAAGATAATAATCATTTAGAGCAACTACGATATCAAATTGGAGATAGGGCAAAATAAAAATAACATAACAAATAAAAATTCTACAAATAATCGTTTGCCTTTTCGACATTTCCCTATATTATGATAATTCTTTTCTTTCAGTTAGCTTTTATAATAGCTATCTCCTTATAATCCCAACCTTAGATTTCCCTTCCGCAGTATGTGATTTTGGTCGCCATTTATTTCTTTAATTTGCTTCTACGGTTGCCTTCTCCTTCTCCACCTATCCTCACATTTTCTTTTTGCAACTTGTGAATTTTGTTGCCAATTAATCTCTTTAATTATGTTGCTAAAATTGATTAAACCTGGTTCATGAAAATCATCAGACAGTTTATTGAAATTTTTGTCAAATTAGGAGTGAACAAAGTAAAAGTACTTTTAGGAAAGTATTCCTTTGAAAGAGTGGTAACTAGTCTTTTGCATCTAGTCCAATTCTTGCCTAAGCGATTAAACTAATTCCTCATGGACAAGAATAGTTAACCCATTAAGGGATAGAGAAATGCCTTCTAATTTAGCTTCAAAAGCTACTACTTTAAATGAAAAATTAGATGATTTAGGAGGAAGGGTTCCCTTTGCTTCGATAATGAGACTTGTGCTTCACTCTATTGTCCATTTCTAATAAACATGACTGATCTAATTTTAGATCATCTTTTTGAATTGGAATTAGAAGACGTGAAAATCGTTTGTTCGACGGATCCCTGTAGCTCATCTATGGATGACAATCAAAATGGCAAAACTTTTACTTGTTATGGGTGCCACCTCCTTCCTATCCCATCCTTCTTTTGCAACTTATGATGTTTGCTACCAAACAATCTCTACAATATGTGTGTGTGCTAGAAGCTGTACTTTATTTTCTTATATGACAAAGTAAAGATAAATGGTTAACTTGTTCGGTTGTTAACTAGTTACTATTTTAAAGTTTAATCTAACGAAATGTTATTGAACAACTAAAATTTAATGGTGCAAAATTATCCTATATCGATACAGAAAATTAACAGAACTTCATCGTAGTTTTACCCTTTAAACTAGTCGTGGCCTGCGCTTCGCATGCTATTATTTACAGTATATAAAATATAATTTTTATGGAATTATGTAAATTATTTTTTCAAAAAAAAACTATATAAATTAATTTGATTTGGGGTTTTTTACATTTAGATGCTTATGTTTAGCACTTAGCTATTCATACTTCATAACGGCATTAGTTAGGTTCTTTAATGAAATAAACAACACTAACTTTTAATAATTCATGTGATTCCTTGCATTTTAGGATTAAACATTGACGAATTCACTAATCTTTATAATTTTCAAAAAAATAAATATTTAATCAAATTATATATATAATATTCATGGATCAAAATATATAATTACACGAGTTGTGTACCAAATAGGAAAAACCACAGGCTCTAGTTTTGTATAGATTAGAGATTGAATTAATATAAAATTTTCTTATTATCTAATTAAGACTTTTCAATATTTTAAATTTATTCAAAACTAAATTGAAGAATATTATTTAGAAAACAAATCTAAATAGCAAATGATTTGGCATTTGATCAACTTTTGACATTTAAATTAAGAAAAATTCTAAAAAATCTGTAAATAAAAAATAAATATAAAGATTATTCGAGTTTAGGCAAACAACAGAAATCATGTACCATGCATTTTTTAGCAAACCACAAAAAACTAAAGATACATTATTATAAATATTTAAAGATTTTATTTTAAAAAATTACTATTTATGATTATTAAATCTCCATTGCATAGTGAACCTTGCAATGAAACAGAAGCTAATGTGGAAAGAAAACAGAGTAAGTCTTTAGGTTTAGGTTTTGATCTTCTCTTATTTTTGCGCTTTTCTCTTTTTTTTTTTTTTTTTTTTGCATCTTCTCTTATTTTTGCGCTTTTCTCTTTTTTTTGGTTTTTTTTTCCTTTGTCTTCTCAAGAAACCTGTAAGGCTAAAACACGAAAAAAGCAAAATAAATATAAAAATAAAAATAATAAAAAAGGGATCAATATATTTTTTTTTTTTTTTTTTTTCCTTTGTCTTCTCCAAGAACCTGTAAGGCTAAACACGAAAGAAGCAAAATAATATAAAATAAAAATAATAAAAAAGGATCAATATAGAGAGGGAATTGAAAGTAAAATAATTAAAAGAAGCAATAAAAAATAAGATAAATCATTGGAAAAAAAAAAAGGCCTATAGAGAATTGAGATTGAATGGATGGAGAATATGTAGCCAAACAGTTTTAGATAGATAAAGATTCAAAAGTGTTGGTTATTATCATAAAATATTCATTTTTAAATTTTTATTAGTTGGATTGGGCTTCAAAAACTTATCAATATTGATATTAAATACTAAACATTAAATTAAAAAAACTATTTGAATTGACCAATCAAAATAGAGAAAAATAAGGAAAAACTTCGAAACATAATGCTGAACAAATAGAACACCTCTAGCTTTTGGTATCTTGATCTTTCAGTTCCAAAGATCAAATCAATGCTTGTTATTAAATTAATTTTCTAACATCAAAAACAAAAATCAAAATTTTTTAACATCAGAAAAAAAAAAAATCAAATCTAACAAATATATTTATCCATGATATCTCGGCTTTCAAAGAAATCCCAGCAAAGAGAAATTATACAGACCATCATAGATCATGAATTCCAGTTTATTCAACTTTTCATAGTCATGAATGCTACACAATATCAGCAGCAAGTCAAACGACCCTCTTGACATTAAAAGTCCAACTCCGTTCTAAAGCTAATAGCATTAACAAAAGGAATTAGCATGTATGTTTAAGTATGATTATTGAACGCGTGATCCAAGAAAATCTTGTTAGATTATTTTAATAATCTATGTGGCCATGTAATTATTTAGACTAGTTCTAAATGAAGATGACCCAAGATGATGGTTATTGAGCTTAATAGAATAAGGATCAGTTTGGGTTTAAATGCCCTTCCCTCTACCTTATAAAACTGACAGGAAAAAGGAATAAGGAAATAAAAAAGTATACGTGAGATACGGTTACCTCATGTATAACATATGTAAGATACAGTTTGACTTATGTGGAAAACTGTTAATCCATGTTTTTCTGTACGTGAACTATAAGCTTTTCTTCATGTATAAGGATAAATGGTGGTGGATGATTCTCTAACCATTGAGAGAAAATTAAAAGATACGGTAAGAGGGAAGAAATAGAAATCTGTTGTAATAGTGTGAATCAAATTATTGCAACAGGGAAATCAATGGTCATGGATCAAGGTACGCTTCCGATTATTTGTTCTTTCTATCAAACAGTTTTTGAACAAGATGATCTAGGATTTTATTCATATGTTATAGTCTAACAAATGGTATCAAAGCCTGACTCTTGTTCTAGATTTGTTTGATTAATTTAATTGGGCATAAATGTTCCCATATTATAGATATTGAAAAACTGATTGTTTTCCATTTTCGGAAAAGTTTTGAAACGGCTATAAACAATTTATCTCTATTTAATTAATGAGATAATGTGTTGTTTAGGTTGAACGGGTAAAGAATTCAGTTGGCCCATGTAAGGATTTAGTTAACCTAAATAGGATTTTGTTCTCAAATTGCGTGATATTTATAAAGCCACAATATCCATCTTCCTGATACTTGATTCCATGTTTTGTTATCCTATGGAACTTTTTTGTGCTTTACAAATTGTTCTACCGTGTTGTTTCTTTTATAAAAAAAATAGAAATAATGATAATAATGGTTGTTTCATAAGGCTTATGAACACATGGTGAGGAAGGATATTTTATTCTTTAAAATTATATACATGTGATTTGATGATGGTCTCATTTATTTCTTTGGCATAATTAATTACCATGATTAAGAATCCTTGTATGTTGATATAGCTAGTAAATGAAGACAATCCGAAACATGATAGGATTATACATATATAATTTTATATTATATTTTCAGGGTAATTCTTTTATCATGGCTTATGGTTATGTTGCAATTTGGTATAATGAATGGTGTTTATCATGGATATTAAATGTCAGTAGCTGATTGGCACCTAGTAAGGTGTATATATATATTTAGAACAGTTTATAATTTATGATTTATTATGCCTTGTTTAAAAGAACAGTTATGCCAATTTATTGTATAATGTTATTAAAAGTTTTGAGATCTTAATTTATCTCATAAAGTTTTGCATAAATTAATGTTTAATGAATGAAAAACTTGTTAGTCACCAAAGTGGTCTTGTTTAGATTTATTTAGACATTTAATTATGTATTTTCAGTTGTTCATGTTTATGTGATGCCATTAAATGATATGAAAGATAAAATTGAACAATTGAGATCATTGATTATAATGTTGTAAGGTTACCCAAAAGTATACCATTACTTACAATTAATGGCATCAAAGAGACTTATTATTATACTTGGTAAATATGAATGTATATATCCAAAGATAACATGTCTATTGTCTATAGCATTATTGAAAGTCTATTAGAGTATTTTCTTCTTGGCATTATTATTAGTTAAAGCTATGTATTTAAGTATTACCCAAAGGTGAATTTAATACATAATTAAGTTTGTTTTTTGTTTTAATCCATTTAAGTTCTCTCAAAGCATTAATGTGTGAGTATATATATAATATTGCAGCATCTTCTAATATGTTCACTATGGGCAATGGGTTGATTAAGTTCAACGGATTGAACTATGTTGATTAGTCCGAACAAATGCATTATCAGTTAGGAGTTTTGGACTTGGATCTGACATTAGTCTCTAAAAAGCCAGCAGCCATTACAGAGACCAGTACAGAAGCTGAAAGTCTCATTATGAGGCTTGGTAGCAGTCTAATAGGCTAAGCTTGAACTTAATGAGGATGACAAAGGCTGAAAACATTAAGCCATTAATGCCAAATCGGATTACGTTAGAGAGTAAATGTTGAAAATTAAGGAATACTTCCAATCGGGCATAGCTAACAAGTCCATAGTAGGTCCTTAATGAGTGAGCTAACTATCAATAAGTTTGATTGGTCATAATCCATTCATGATCATGTGACTGGCATGCAGAATTTGGCAGCCAAATTGAAATCGACGGGTATGGATATGAGTGAGTCCTTGTTGGTTCAATTTATTAACAACTCACTTCCTCTTGAGTTTGGTCAGTTCTAGGTGAATTACAACACCCTTAAGGAAAAATGGAACATTCAAGAAATCAAGGTCATGTTTCTTGAGTTTGGTCAGTTCCAAGTGAATTACAACACCCTTAAGGAAAAAATGGAACATTCAGGAAATCAAGGCCATGTTGATACAAGAGGAAAGGAGGTTAAAGAAATTGAAGGAACACTCTGTCAATCTCACATTTCATAATGAAGCTAGCAGCAGCAATAACAAATCATGGAAGACAGGCAAGAAAAGGGACAGTGCCCCAATGAAGGTCAAATCCGTAAGGAATTGAATTGAGTGCTACTTTTGTAGGAAGAATGGTCACTTCAAGAAGGACTGTCCTAAAAGTAAGATTTGGTTTGAAAAGAAAGCTATACTTTATGTTTCAGTATGTTTTGAATCTTAATGTTTCAATAATGTTTTCAATCAATCTTCATTAAAGTGCATAATAATCCTGGTGGTTAAGATTAATTGGTAACAACTAAACTCAATGTTATAACATGGATTACTTTCTTCCAACCATAAATGGAATTGAAAAGTTCCCTATAGTATTGGAAACAGAATGAAGGCACGAAATAGAAGGAATTGGGAATTATAGATTAATCTTGGACACTGAATGTTATTTGGATCTTGATAAAAGTGTCTTTATGTTCCTGAAATGTGCTAGAAAAATTTGGTTTCGTGTAGGAAGGTTGGACAATGTTGGTTTCTAGTTTTAAGAATTTGGTAATGGTATTTTTCGTTTATAAAAACATAAAGTAAACATAAGTACTATTATGGTTCTCGTACTTTGATTGATGGTTTGTATCGTTTTAATCTTGATGTTGAATTTGTTGAATCCCTGTTTAATGTTGAGCATAATATATGTAATAAACGTATTGCACATAATGAATGTTCTGCTTTCTTGTGGCATCAAAGGTTAGGTCATATATCCAAAGAAAGGATTTTGGGATTAGTGAAACATGAAATCTTACCTCAATTGGATTTTACTGACAAGGACGTGTGTATAGATTGCATTAAAGGCAAGCAAACTAAACGCACATTAAAGAATTCAGCCATACGAAGCAGTGAATTTCTTGATCTTATACACACTGATATATATGGTCCTTTCAATGTTCCCTCTTGGGGCGGAGAAAAATATTTTATCACTTTTATCATTGATTTCTCACGGTATGGTTATATATATTTACTGCATGAAAAGTCTCAATCGTTGGATATCCTAGAGATATTCATTAATGAGGTAGAGAGGCAATTTAATAGAAAAGTTAAAGTTGTGAGATTTGATAGAGGTGATGAATATTATGGTAGATTTAATGAAAATGGACAATGTCTAGGTCCATTTGCAAAGTTCCTTGAAATTCGAGGCATTTATGCGTAATACACAATGTTCGGTACACCTCAATAGAATGGTGTAGTTGAGAGATGGAATCGTACTCTTATGAAAATGGTTAGGAATATGTTAAATAATAGTACTGTACATTTATCATTATGGATGCATGCATTAAAGACTGCTACATATTTACTTAATAGTCCTAGTAAAGCAGTTCCTGAGACCCCTTATGAATTGTGTAAAGGAAGGAAACCTAGTTTAAGGCATCTTCACGTTTGGGGTTGCCCAGCAGAAGTTAGGATATATAATCCACATGAAAAGAAGCTTGTGCTAGAACGGTTAGTAGATTTTTCATAGGATATCTTGAAAAGTCAAAAGGGTACAGATTTTATTGTCCTAACCATAGTACGAGAATTGTTAAGTCTGGTAATGCTCGGTTTATTCGGTTTATTAAAAATGGCCAAATTTAGTGGGGAGTGGTGAACCAACGTAAAGTGAATGTGCAGAGATTTTAGATTAGAAATCAACTCAAGTTGGATTCTCCTAATGTCTCTTCTTCCGGTTGTTGTCTCCTCTTTATTGTATCACATTTAACAACATGCGTTGAACACAAAACAACAATTCCAAACCGCAAATGACTATATAAATTTATGAACTAGTAATAAAATGAACAAGTCACGAATGAACAAGTGGTTTCACAAGAAATAGCATTAAGAAGGTCAGACAAGCTAAGAAGGCCAGCTATTTCTAGTGATTATGTGGTGTACTCACTTGAGCATGAATGTGAATTGAGCATTGGTAAGGATCCAGTCTCTTTTCAGAAATCCATAAAATGTGATAATTCTGAAAAGTGGTTTAATGCTATGAAAGAAGAGATGCAATCAATGAGTGATAATAAAGTCTAGAACTTAGTTGAGTTGCCTAAGTGTTCAAAATAAGTTGGCTGTAAATGGGTCTTCAAGACCAAACAGGCTCTAAGGGCAACATTGAAAGATATAAGGCCGGGCAACATTGAAAGATATAAGGCCCGACTTGTTGCTAAAAGTTATACTCAGAAGGATGGCATTGACTATAAAGAGACCTTTTCTCCAGTTTCCAAAAAGGACTTTTTAATAATTATTTTGGCGTTGGTGGCTCATTATGATCTAAAGCTTCATCAAATGGATGTAAAGACCGCTTTTCTTAATGGTGACTTAGAGGAGGAAGTATATATGGACCAACCGGAAGGATTTCTGAATATAGGAAAGGAAAATTTGGTGTGTAAATTAAAGAAGTCAATATATGGACTGAAGCAAACTTCTCGTCAATAGTATCTTAAGTTCAATAATACCATCATTTCATACGGGTTTATAGAAAACACTATTGATTGTTGTATCTATATGAAGGTCGTGGGAGCAAGTTCATTATGTTAATTCTATATGTTGATGACATTTTTCTTACTGCAAATGATATTGGCTTATTACATGATGTAAAGGGTTTTCTCTCTAAGAACTTTGAAATGAAAGATATGGATAAGGCAACCTATGTGATAGGAATAGAAATATTCCGTGATAGATCACAAGGATTGTTAAGATTATCTCAAAGATCTTACATTGGCAAAGTATTAGAGAGATTTAGAATGGAAAAGTGCTTCGCAGGAATAATTCCAATTCAGAAAGGAGATAAGTTCAGCGAAATACAATGTCCTACAAATGATATGAAACGAAAAGAGATGGAGTCTATTCCCTATGCGTCAGTAGTTGGGAACTTATGTATGTTCAAATATGTACTCGACCAGATATCAGTTTCACTGTTGGAATGTTAGGCCGATATCAATGTAATCATGGAATGAATCATTGGAAAGCTGCAAAGAAAGTATTTAGGTATTTACAAGATACTAAGGATCATATACTCACCTACAGAAAGTCCAGCCATCTCGAAGTGGTGGGATACTCGGATTCAAACTATGCCGGTTGTGTAGATTCAAGAAAATCTACATTCGGCTATATGTTTCTCCTAGCTGGAGGAGCAGTTTCATGGAAACTGGACGAGGAGCCTAGCTGGAGGAGCAGTTTCATGGAAAAGTGGAAAGCAGTCTGTCATTGCTACTACCACAATGGAGGCCGAATTTGTGGCATGCTTTGAGGCCACTTTTCATGCATTGTGGTTGTGGAACTTTGTCTCAAGTTTAGGTATTATCGACAGTATAGCTAGACCGTTGAGAATTACTGTGATAATTCTATAGCTGTCTTCTCTTCTAAGAACAATAGGTATTCTAAGGGTGCAAAACAAATGGATTTAAAGTACTTATCTGAGAAGGAAGAAGTGCAAAAACATAAAGTGTCAATTGAGCATATTGGTATTGATCTGATGATAGCGGAACCATTTACTAAAGGCTTATCACCCAAAACCTTTACTGGTCATGTTGAAAGGATGGACATTGTAGATAAGTCCTTGTTAGTATGATGTTCAAACGTGTATATATATACATATGGTTATTTTGCTCATATTATTGTGACACTTAGGAATTCAATTAAAGTTGTAATTTTTGCTTATTTATTTGTTATCCACATTATAGATGTATACAATAATCGTTTGAGTGAAATAATAATGATGTTGATTGCAACAATGTATTGTTTGTTAAATTATTTCTTGATCAAGGTTCTTATAAATTGAGATGGTTTGTGATGTATAGAAGGAATCATGTTTATTAATGACTTGTGACTGCCATAATCCGATCATTTATGATAGATTCAAGAAATGCACATAGGCCAAGTGGGAGATTGTTAGATTATTTTAATAATCTATGTGGCTCATGTAATTATTTGGACTGGTTCTAATTAAAGATGGCCCAAGATGATGGTTATTGAGCTTAACAAGATTGATGGTTATTGAGCTTAATAGAAGAAGGATCAGTTTGCGGTTGGAGATTGTTAGATTATTTTAATAATCTATGTGGCTCATGTAATTATTTGGACTGGTTCTAATTAAAGATGGCCCAAGATGATGGTTATTGAGCTTAATAGAAGAAGGATCAGTTTGGGTTTAAATACCATTCCCTCTACCTTATAAAACTGACAGGAATAAGGAATAAGGAAATAAAAAAAGTATACGTGAGATACAGTTACCTCACATATATAGTTACCTCACGTGTAACATACGTAAGATACAGTTTGACATATGTGGAAAACTGTTAATCCATGTTTTTGTGTACGTGAGCTATAAGCTTTTTTTCACTTATAAGGATAAGTGGTGGTGAATGATTCTCTAACCATTGAGAGAAAACTAAAAGAAAAGGCAAGAGGGACGAAATAGAAATATGTTGTAACAGTGTGAATCAAATTACTGCAACAAGAAAATCAATGGTCATGGATCAAGGTACACTTGCGATTATTTATTCTTTCTATCAAACAATTTCTAAACAAGATGATCTAGGATTTTATTCCTATATTATAGACTCACAAATCTTCAAACAGTGAATGATTTGCAAAAGCAACTAATTTCGTCCCAGAAAAATGAGGTGCATCAGTTAAGAAAATCACAATGCTCGCAAGACATCCTTGAATTCAAGATCACGTGTTTCTTTTGCTGTGGTGATTATTTTGCAATTCAATATCTGAAAACAAACAAATAATATCTCTATCGAATTAAAAAGAAAAATAGAGAAATAAGGAAAAACAAAAATAGTGATGTTGTCCTCGCTATTCTCAATCTTGATGCAATGATGGTTAAATAGATGAGTTGATTTTTTAGAAAGAAACGATAAGTTTAATTGTAGAGGCGTAATAAAAAAAAGGAGACCGTTCAAATACCATATTTTAGGATAAAATAATTACATATGTAGATAAAATTCAACTATTTAAATAATCAAGATGGATAATTTATATTAAAATAATTAAAATATCCACTCACAATATAAAAAAATAAAATAAACTCAATAATTTCTAAAAAAAGAGAAATAATATACTAAACAAAGGAGCTTGAAATTTTCTTTTTATTTCCGCTTTGATAGATGTATATAGATAGATACTATGGTTTTAATTTGGTTTGAACACTTTGGACCGGTTCACGAACACCCTTTTGCTAGAAATAAGGAACGGCGTCGCATTAACTTCGACTTTCTATCTTACTTTCTAGGGTTTGTAGTTTGATCACGGCAACAGCAGAGAAGGGAGCTCTCTCTCTATCGAGAGTTTCAGCGAGTCTCTCATGGCTACGCTCTAACCTGAAAACTCTTAATATATACAAATAATAAACAAATTAATAAATGGAAAACGCGGAATCTGATGAACCAGAGAAGAAGAGGCCTCACTTGACTTCCCCGCTCTCTCCCTCTATGGCTCGCAACTCCTCCGCTTCTCCTCCGACCAACACTGTAATATATCTCTCTTTGTCCGTTTATTTATTTTATTTGATTTTTAATGGATTTTTGAGGTTTTGATTTTAAACAGTGGATTCTGTATTTTTGATTGATTGGCTGATAGACCTGTTAGGTGTTGTCATTTCAAGCTTTTCAATACGGTGTTGACCTTATTCGTGTTAGGGCATATGCTTGGAACCCTAAATTTTCGAAACTCTTAAGTTTTGAATATTGACAACTGATTGTGCTGATATTGGAATATAATTGGTAAATGATCACAGCATATCTACCATGGTATTTTGGAATGACATTAGACCTGATTTTTGTACTATTAATTGGTGGAGGTTTCTAGTTGTGAATTGGATGACGGGTTTTCTTTGTGGAAAATTTCTCATGTGTTTGCTTGTGCTTGTTATCCAAATTTAAGATATTCTTTCAAAATTATGTTCTTTTTTGGTTTTTTGTCCAGGTTGATGTGGCAGTTCTCCAGTACCAGAATCAAAAGCTTGTTCAGCAATTAGAAATTCAAAAGCATGAATTGCAAGAACTTGAAGCCAAGATTCAAGAATTAAAAGACAAACAAACTTCATACGATGATGTGCTGATCACGGTGAACCAACTGTGGAATCAGGTCCGACGAGAAATTTTATTTGTGTACACGTGTATGTTCACTTATCGGTGTATGTTCACTTATCGGAGCATCGTGTTCTTTGATTTTCATTTCCTTTATTGTGCCTTACAGTTGGTTGATGATTTGGTCCTACTTGGTGTCCGAGCTGGGGGAGGTCAAGATGCTTTGCAAACCTTGGATCATTCAGATTGTTCTGGAGGTACTAATAGTAATCAGCATTATACTCTCTTATCCAACGATTCATTTTTGTTCTTTTACTGTTATTTTTAACCTCTGACTGAGATTGACTGATTATTCAAAATTTTCCCCTGTAACATTCTTTAGGTTCAGTTCCATCATGCCCTGCAGAAGAGATTTTCATTTGTAGACTGTTGGGGAAAGATTCTATTCAAACCAGTGGGAATAATGGAATTGTTGAATATGTTGAAGAAGCCCTGTCTTCTCGCCGTGCGTTTACAATGAGGTTGATGAAATATTTGGAAGATACGATTGATGCTCAGAGGGTGAAAATTGAGAGCATAGCACATGCCTTTCTTGGGAAGCTATACACAGAAGGTCAGAAGAATTCTTGACGTGAAGTCCAATTGTTAATAGATCATTCTCATATTTATTTCCTATGGTTAGGTTAGTGTTTTTCTTCATTAATCTTCCTAGTATTACTTTTTACATGGAATGTTTTCTGACCTTGGATTTTCATTACTTATTTGTGGTTTCAGATGGCATCATTCAGTTGTCAAGGATAGATGATATGATGAAAGAGGAAGCTAAGAATCTACACAAAGTTATTGATGTTCTTCACTTGAAGCATAAGGAGTATACTGATGAGATTCAGACTTATGTCAGTACCCATTCAACGGATCAATCTGAGATTAAACGACTTGCAGGTTCCAAAGATAATTCTATAAACAGTCTTTTCTACATTTTATGAACTCTTAGCAATATTATTAGGACAAAAATGCATTTGGTAAAATTGTAGGTATGGAGAGCATACTACCATATACTTGGTTAGTACTGCATTTTCCTCTTTCTCAATTGGTGGCATATATTGAATCCTCGTTGCAATGTGTGTGTTCTATGTCCATATTTAAAGGTGAGCTAGAAGAGTTCATGGCTGAACTTGAAGAAAGCAGAAGAAAGCTGGTCAATCTGAAAATGCAGAAGGATGCAGCAGCAGGGGTGCATACTCCAGCTCCAAGTGTAGTAAATGGAAGCATGTCGCCTGAAAAACCTGCAGAGAGGTCTAAGGGTTTACGGGAACTGAAGGATTCCATTGAGGAAATGAAGGTACTTACTAACGGGCAATTTCTCTGGGTGACTGTGTTGTGTGTAACTTATGTTTGTAAGCAACAGAATGTGTTATTGAACAAATTTTGCAGGTATTAGCAGCTGACCGTCTTTCTGAGCTTCAAGATGCACAAGAGGAAAATCAAATCTTATTAAAAGAATTGGAAGATATTAAGGTCTGTCAATATTATTATTGGCATGAGTAATTGAAATCCATGTTTTGCCAAGGACTCTCTGCCCCCTCTTTATGTCTAAGGGTCTGATTTATGATGCTATATTTGCACAGGATGAATTGAAGGATGACAAACATGTACAGTCATCACGGCTCTACAATTTGGTAAATGATCAGCTCCAACATTGTAATGCTGAAGCAGAGAGATACAAAGCACTTACAAGTTCTTTGCAGGTTATTGATATATTATGTAATTCTTGCAAGTGCTTTGCATGCACTATTTTTGTCTTTTGAAAAGTGTAATTTCAGGCCGACAGGTCTCTTGTTGTGAGAAGGGAGAAGGAAGTGAATGTGAAAATTGAATCTGCAGATGCTGCAAGAAGTACTATTGACACTGCTGAATCTAGAATAGAGGAGCTTGAACTTCAGCTGAAGAATTGTGTTATTGAGAAAAATGACCTTGAGATTAAAATGGAAGAAGCTATTCAGGATTCAGGTGAATTTTTTTTATTAAATAAGTTCTTGCTGAAGTTCTAATGAAGGGTAAGTTATGACTTACAAAGAAATTTCAAACTGATCCAGGGAGAAAAGATGTTAAAGCAGAGTTCCGTGTAATGGCTGCTGCTTTGTCCAAGGAAATGGGTATGATGGAAGCACAGTTGAATCGGTGGAAGCAGACTGCCCATGAGGCACTTTCGCTGCGTGAAAAATCTGAATCTCTTAGAGCATCATTAACGGAAAAGGTTTCTTTTCTTTCTCATTAAAAATTGTACAAAGGAATATAGTACTTACATATGCTTGATTTAGATTATAGCTTTTCAGCTTTTTTTCTTATGGTTGTGCAATGCTTGAGTTGGAGTTGATGGAGTTATTTTAAAATTACTGTGCTCATTTAAGCTTTTTGAAAATTTATAATAATTGACACAATCCAGCTTGTTGAAAATTTATAATGATCGACACAATCCACTTGGCTTTGCCATCTCCTTTCCATGTCATGATTTCTCTTTTGTTTGATTATTGACCGCATAGTTCACTTGATTCTTTTGCCATTTCTCTTCCATATGAAGTTTTGATTCCTATAAAGTTGTTAGGTTCCTCTCTCATTTAATTGTTTGAATGAGCACACCTGCATTTGAAGTTTTTTCTTGGAGCTGACGGCTTTGTATGACGAAAATAGATTCCTTGTATGGAGTGTGCAAATAATGAGGACACTCACAATAAGTGGCTTACAAGATGATTACAGTAAAAAAGAATCATTATGATTGTAGCTAAATGAAGGAATGATAAAATTTATAGCTTTCTTGAATGTACCTTAAAACAATGTGTGAGAAATTTAGACCAGGCCCTTCATCTTAGTAGTTGATTTCATTGCACTTGCAATGTTTAGTCTAATCTTTGGATGGTACAAACCTTCGCTGTGAATACATGGGACACTCGTTTTCTTCTCAACATATCTCAACCCATTTCTGTGTGAAATTTTTCATAAAGAAAGCTCCAAACAAATATAACGAGTCTCTGGTTACAAATATTTACAAAAATTTTTAACATGTTCAGCAAGGCTAAACGTTTAGCCTTCAATCAAACTTTTCTCTAGAAATTTCTTGCATTTTACTTAGCCCCTTTATGCAAAAACAAAACTTAGACAGATTTTGGTAAAACTGAAAATTAAGGCTAAAAATTTAAAAGCTGAAACTTATATCTTGAATAATTTTTGTGCTAAAGTTTTTAAACTTCAAAGATTTTTAAAGCCTGATAATCGAAGCAAACTATGAGTTATTTTTAGTGAAGTTTATCTTAGTTGAGGCTTTTAAGTGATATTTAGGTAAGTGTTATCAAACAACTTAAAACTACTAAAGCAATAAGTAAGAGAACTTTTAATTTTAAGAGCTAGAATTCTGTTATTAAATACCACATTATTTCTATGGGTAAAGAAAACCTTAACTTAATTATTTTAAACCAAAAATGTTTGGAAAATCGCAAAATTAATGATTAGGTCTTATGTTGCAACATTTGTTAAAATTAATGCTGGCATTCCACAATTTTTAAACTTGGGTTTAAAAGGAAGTCTAACTCCAAAGATTAGATGCTTAGATGTAGTATAAACTTGTTTTGTATCCCATTCATCTATTTTCTAAAATTTGTTTTGTATACCATTCATCTTTTTCCTTTTTTCCTTTTCAAATTTTGAATCCATGGTGCTGGTTGTTATTCTTTTTCCCTTTTTAGTATTTCAAGGCACAGATGGGCATCGCATTGCTTTTGCTATCCGTCTTGATTTAATAAGCCTTTGTGCTCTGTAATTTACATGCTTCCTTTTATTCTCGGTACAGACAAATGAACAAAAATGCTTAACACGTAAATGTGCTGAACAAATATCAGAAATCAAATCCCTGAAGACTCTGGTAAGTTTGTTAATTCGAAACTTGATTCAAACTTATGGGCCATGATTGTTTATTCTATGATGGTTGTCATTGGCATACCTATTGCTTACTTGTGCTTTTATCCTTAACTAGTTGTATTAGCACGTAAGTTTCTTGTGTGTATATTTTCATATTACAACATTTTAATAAATTTAAAAATTAAATATAATTGTTATTTGTAAATTAAAATTTCTTATGGGCCATGATTGTTATTCTATTGATGGTTGTCATTGGCATACCTATTGCCCTTACTTGTGCTTTTATATTCCTTAACTAGTTTTGTATTAGCACGTAAGTTCTTGTTGTGGTATATTTTTCATATTTACCAACATTTTTAATAAATTTAAAAATTAAATTTAATTGTTATTTTTTTTGTAAATTAAAAATTATTATTATATATATATATATATATATATATATATTTCAATTAAAAATGAAAGTTATTAATTGCTTAGGCAAAATTAGCCACACATTTAAATGAAAAAAAACATTCAATAGAGTAATTATGGAAAATTTATTTTACTAGGAACAATTGAAAATTAACTAAAGAAGTTTTCGCTGTTTATAATTTTTTACTTAAAAGGTCCTGAAAATCTTATAAAGTAATTAATAATTGTGTATTTTAAAAAGATAAATAAATTGAATTGACTCGTGTGACAATATATATATATTCAATAAAATGAAAGTATAATTGCTAGGCAAAATTAGCCACACATTTAAATGAAAAAACATTCAATAGTAATATGAAAATTTTATTTTACTAGGAACAATTGAAATTAACTAAAGAAGTTTTCGCTGTATAATTTTACTTAAAGTTCTGAAAGCTTATAAAGTTAATTAATAATTGTGTATTAAAAAGATAAATAAATTGAATTTGACTCGTAGTGACAATATAAAGAAGATGTATTAAAATAATAAGTTAAAAAAATTTGCATTTGCTTGCTTAGATTTTTTCTCTGAGTATGCTTGTTTTCTCTAGATCCTATATTTGTAGGGAGTTAATGAAATCAAATAAGTAGAATTAGGAATAACTTAATTAGAAAGTAGTTTATATTATCAGAAACTTGATGAAATGAAATAGGAATTATTAAAAGTATATTAATCAGGAGGCAATTTGTATTGATTAGGAAAAAAAAAAAAATATTGTAGACATGGGAAAAATTAAGGAGCAAGTTTATTTATGACATTGTAAATAAATTTATTTATTAAAAAGATTTCTTAATGGCATTTTTGTAAATATAAATTATATCAATGTCTTTGTTAGTTAGTTTGTATGTTTCCCCACATTTGTGCATTTATTGATATATTATAGATAGACAGATAGATACATAGATAGATGTTTGTTAGCACCTGTTTTCAAGAACAAGATTCCTTCTGACCTGAAACCTACAAATTCTTGGCCGTATAAAAGTGAATGCCAGTAAGATTGTACGGTCCAAATTGCCTTCTTTTTTTTTTGTCTCTTTTATTTTGCATCATAATGTTTCATGTGTGTTATATAGTCCCTATGGTTTACAAGTTTGTCACAGAAGGAAGAAATCACTTTTAGCTGGGTGGGCATATATGCAAGGATTGACACTATATGCACCAAGACATGCAAATACTCTAAACTTTAGGGGTGATAATGTTTAAACCATTCAAGAAGCAACATTACTCTTGTGCTCCTTTGACCATCAATGAATTAATTTCACAAACTGAAGAAGATGAGTATGCTGCAGATTGAGAAGTTGCAGAAGGAAAAACTGGAACTGCAAATAATACTGGACATGTATGGACAGGAAGGTTATGATAGCAGGTAAATTGCTTTTAAGTTTGCCATATGTTGCGATCTGTCAGGGAAGATTGTAGCTTTTCCTTTGTGTGTTACGTAATTCATTAAAAAAGCTAGTATCCTTGGGTGCGGTGCGGTTAAAATTTGAAGTTTGATACAAATTAAGGGTGGCATATGGCACAACACATTAATGAGGATATTTAAAGTTTTTTTTTTTATTATTTTTTATTTTTTTTTCTTTCCTTTTTCTTTTAAATACAGTAACATAACTGATTAGGTTACTTGTTGCTCTCGGTTTACTTTCGCCTAGTGCCCACTAGAGTGACAGAGGATAATGTTCAAATTCTTCCTACTAGGTTCTTTTTTTATTTTGCAAACTTTAATCCTAAGCATTCCTCTCAGAATTTTTCTGGGAACTTTAATGATTAAGGTAACCATGACATATGCCAAGGTTACAGTAATCCAGTTACAAATTGGACTCTTGGGAGAATGTCAATTCACTAAGAAACTTAACTTTTTTTTTTGAGGCAAGCCTCACATAGATGTTCTTACTATGAAAGAATTTTTGAAGCTTACTTTTCTTGAATCAACCTGACTTGTTCATTAGGAAACTAAATCTTTTCTTTATGGTTTCATAGGCTCCCAATTTTTGCTAATATCAGAAATTGAAAAGGTGCTGTAAAAATTGTCTGCTGAGTAACCTTTCTTTGATTAATCTTATGTGGCGTGGATCCTGAGTTGCACTTCTTTTCTGCATTATTACTAGCATCCAGAGTCTGTATATTAAGTAGGCTGGCATTTTTTTTTGCCTGATTAATTGATGTGAACTGGTAAACTGACAAAGCGGATTTAGTTTTCCTTTCTTTGCTAGATCAACATTCTAAATGTGGCTAGATATCTTGTGGTTTAGCTGGCTCTTGTTAGGTTAGAAGTTGGTAAAGTCTTGTGTTATTTTAGGATAAAGCCAGTAAAATCAAGTGTCACTTTGATCTTTTTGGCTAGTTTATTGTCTGTATTTTTTTTTTTTTTCACACTTTTTCATGATTAACAAAGATCTTTTAATCTCTTTCCACATTGATGGATGAAAATTTTTGTTCAGAGATATGCTGGAAATAAAAGAGTCTGAGCGTAAGGCTCGCTTGCAAGCTGAAGTCCTCAGGAGTGCTTTGGATGAACATGGTCTAGAGTTGAGAGTCAAAGCTGCTAATGAGGCTGAGGCTGCTTGCCAACAAAGGCTTTCTGCAGCTGAAGCTGAGATAGCCGAATTAAGGATGAAGCTCGATACCTCTGAACGGTTTGTTTTATTGATTATTGATTATTTGAAAGTTATATTCACATCTTGTAGTCTTGGTTTTTGTGTTAGCATTGTTTTTGTTGATCAAAGCTACCAAATTTATAATAATATGAATGGAAAAGAAAATCTTTCTTAGGAAGCTCTGCTATGATTTTTATTCATTAAATAATTTCAAGATAATACACATATTTTTATTTATGTGATCTGTGATATGTTGACTTGGCTCTTCTTTTCTTTCCATTAGACCTTTAGATGTTAGTTGCTCTGCATAACTGTGTTGAGGAAGTAGTGACAACTTCCAATTGAAAGATACACCAACAAATAAATATCTGATCTCAGAATAATCAAAATTAGTGGCATTCTACATCACATAGAATGGCATTCATGTCATTTCATTTCATTTGTGTAGTGTTTTCTTACCTAAAACAAACACAGATTGGCATTCTACAATATGTAGAATTGTAGAATAAGTGGACTAACATGTAAGAGAGAACCCTATGACTTGCAGTTGTGCTTTGTTCAGTTTACGGTAGTTATCATATAATTGGTAGGCGTCCATCATGGTCCAAGCAGTAGCAAAGTTGAATATGTACGGTAGCCTTTTGAAATACTTGATTCCTCATGAAATATTTTATAGCATATAAGTCGACTTGATTATTGAGCATGACCATTTATAGGCTGTTGATGAGAGTGTTCGTCTTTGTTCTTCAGCATGGAATTGGTATTGTTGCTCTCTTGTTACCGATGTTGGACAATAAGTGTTGTCTATAAAATAAAATAAGATGGTTACTTGAATGATTTTGTCAGAAATAAGAAGCCGGTGATTTGATATAGCGGTGGCTAAAATTGTGCCATTTTGTCTTCCTCATATGGCTGGACTTTTGGAAGGAGAAAATATTCTCCAAAGATAAGTATTATCAGGAGTTATCATAAGGATTTTGACAAAAGAAAAGCAGTTGATTAGTAATAGGGATTGTTAAGGTATCTCACCCTTCCATCTCCTAACTGGACTGAAGTCTTGGAAGGAGGAAAATCTGAGTATTCAAACATATAGTTAGGATGTCATTTATCTTGAAGGAGACAAGCTGTTTAACAGTCTCTGTGATTGTAGGAGAATCATTTATGAGAAGAATTGGTGTTTATGATTCTCAAATCTGTGGGATGGACCTATGGGATTGTGGAACTTGTTATACTAGATTGTTAATTTGAACTTTAAATTTTTATTGTAATGAATATGATGCTTGAATTTTGCAAAATTGTTTAATTGCTCATTAATTTATAACGCGAATTTATCAAATTTGAAAGGTTATATAGTCCCATTAATCCCAATTAAAATTGCCAACCAAATTGACTATATGATAATTAAGTTCATGGGCCAATTTGACCTTTTGGTCTTATTATTAATAATAAAATAATATTAGTTTTCTTTCAATTTTGACATACTGCAAAATTGACACTGATTTGGAATTATGTACAACTGGCAGAGAGAGAAAGCATACTATAAATTTGAAAGTATTCCCTCCGTTCCAGTAAATTTGATAGCTTTTGAGTTTTCTTTTTGGTTCCATTTGGATGACACTTTTAGAAAATTAAGGTAGCATTAATTACTTCATTTCAACTTTTACTCTTGTTTAGATATCTGCACTAAACTTTGTCTGAATTACATGGGCATTAATGAAAGAGTAATTTAGTCAATTACCTATATATTTTTCTGGAATTTAGGTGATTCAGTCAGTTTGTTAATTCTTGTGAAGAGTCAAAAATTATCAAATTTAACAAAATGGATGAAGTATAAAAAGATTGGGGTAGTCTTGACTTTGGGTTTTAAAGCTAGGTATTATTTTACGTTTTCAAATTAGCAAGATGCTTTGATCATACTGATGATCCTGGTATTTGAAGTTCTATTGAGGCAGGACTTGCAGCGTTAGTGCTTGTATTCCATCAGTCCAACCTTGCTGTTCAATTCTATTTTATTGAGAGATTCCCACCGTAGGGATTTAATCCTGTGATGCATGTTTTGTGCAGTATGTTTGTGCAAAACCTAGTAAGCGAACTAGCTGTATTATGTGGGAAGTGGATCCTTACAATTGCCCTTTTCCTTCCTTCCATCCCTCCCTTTACCCGATTTTCATTGTTGTGGGTGCATGTTTGAGATTATGACTAAGCAGATGATAATGCTTTTATGTGATTGAAGATTATGCCTGTTTCCCTTTACTTCTTAGTTTGTAAGGATGTGACACTTCGTTGATAATGTTCTGCTGTCACTTCACATGCAGAGATGTGTGGGAGCTCACTGAAGCTATTAAAAGTAAAGATAGGGAGGCTGAGGCATATATCTCTGAAATTGAGGTTTCTTACTTTTGCCCTTTTTTTTTTTTTTTTTTTTTTTTTTTTTTTAGAATAGCAATAACTTTTTCTATTTTTGAAGAAGTTTTTTTTTTTTTTTTTTTTTTTTTTTATTTTTAGAAAGCAATAACTTTTTTCTATTTTGAAGAAGTTTTAGTACTTGCCTTATTGTCATTCCTTCTGATCTTCCATACTGCCCATCTCTTCCTTTTGCTAAACCCCTACATTCCCATCCAGACAATTGGTCAAGCATATGAAGATATGCAAACACAAAACCAACACTTGTTGCAGCAAGTGGCTGAGAGGGAAGACTACAATATCAAGGTCTGTCTAAATTGTCTGTTGTGATTACTTGATGCTTGGTCTTTGTTTGTTTGATGGTATGGCCTATCTGTTACATTATTAGGTGGCTGTAAGAAGTCTTTGCTTAGCTTTAACTTATCAGTGAAGTCTTAAAATGCAGCTTGTTTCTGAAAGTGTGAAGACAAAGCAAGCACAAAGCTCTCTACTCTCAGAGAAGCAAGCCCTAACAAAGCAACTTCAACAAGTAAATGCATCAGTGGAATATGTAAAAATGAGAATTGCCCAGAGTGAGGAGCAGGTAATTATTCTAAACACTCTTTGGACATATTCACTATTGTTACTCTACATTAACTGGGGGTTGAATCTTGCAGATGAAAGTTTGTCTGACAGAGGCAATTAGATATACTGAAGAAGACAGACATCTCGCAGTCAACCTTGAAACAGCACGGTGGGAATTGATGGATGCTGAGAAGGAGTTGAAGTGGCTTAAATATGCTGTTGCTTCTTCTGAGAAGGAATATGAGCAAATCCAGAAGAAGATGAATGAAATTCAAACTGAATTACACAATGAAAGGTGGGTTTCTTTCTTTGATTAAATATGAATCTTCTTTTTTTGTTTTTCTTTTGGAGCATCATAGAAACATTTCTATATGATTTGTTAACATGGACATGAAAATGTTAACATATCCTGCATGATATAAACACTTCGGCCTCTATTATTCCTTTAATTGTTTCTTTCTATATCATATATGTAACATTTGATTTAGCAGAATTTTTTTCCCCATTTCTATTTGATGTTACATTGGAATTTCTTAGTGACCAGTAATTCCTCTGCTGCTGATTTAATGCACTTATCTTTTGCTTTGCTTGCGGTTCCTTGTGGAGCTGGGTTACCACCTCCATAAACTGCTTCACCATATATTCAGTAATACAGGTGTACTGTAAACTGTAAAATGACACTTTTAAAGGGATGCTAATATTAAAGTATTAGAAATATGTGGTAGGTTGATGGAATGAAGCGTCTGGTCTTAATGGTGTTCTGCTCCCTTCTCTCTTACCATTTATCATTTTCTTTTTATGATTGTTGGGCTTTTTGTTATGCCAGAGGTGAGAGGAAGAAACTTGAGAAAGAGCTCTCGGAGTTGAATGCTAAGATAGTTGAGTTGAGCTCTGAAAGTGGTGAGGCTGCAATACAACGACTGCAAGATGAAATAAAAGATTGCAAAAGTATGCTCAAGTGTAGTGTGTGTTCTGACAGGCCAAAGGAGGTAAATGCACGAGTTGTCTGGCTCTTCTACCTGTTACATTGTGTTACATGATGGTGATCTATTTCTTACGTAGTACTTGGAATAGATTCATGTGGAATTATTTTTATTTGCAAATTAATTTCATTCAAAATTCATTTGTAAATGAATTTTCATGTTTGGATCCACCATAGAATTTTTTCTAGAAATATAGCTTTACTATTTCATAACTTAGAATTGTAGCTACAATTAAAAAAGTGAAATTCTATGGAAATTATAAATGCATTCCATTAAAAATTTTATGGAATTCATTTAGACTAGACAAGCTTTTAAGATATCTTGAACGAGCTGATATATTTGGGTTTGTTTTGTGATTTGGCAGGTTGTAATTGTAAAATGCTATCATCTATTCTGCAATCCATGTATCCAGAGGAATTTAGAAATTCGTCATCGCAAATGTCCTGGATGTGGAACTGCATTTGGCCACAGTGATGTTCAGTTTGTTAAGATATGAACAAGCTTTTTCCTAATTCTGTAGTTTTGTAGCTTGGTTTTGGTAATTATGTGCATCAATCTCTGATGTCTTAACTTGTATGTTTCTAGTGTTATAGAAATAATATTCTTCTGTAATTATTTGACCAATCATGTTTCTGTACATATAGGAAGGATAAATAAAGCAAGGCAAAATCCGGAAGAATGATCCAATGACATCAGATTTTAGAAACGGAATTAGAATCTTTTAGAAACGAATTCTGTTTCTAAATTAGCAACGGATAAATAGATATATATATCTGTTTCAACTGATTGAGAAACGAGCTCACTTGTCAAGGATGATATTTCTAATCCATTTGTACAGCGTTTTAGCAATGGTTTTTCTCGTTCTAGAAATGAAAATTTTCCTCTCCTAGTAGCAGCTTTTTCTCTTGCAGTATGTGTTTTATATATGGGTTTCATAATTGTTCTTTGTCATGCTCGGGATATGGTTGTTTAGGCTTTAATTTTAGTTGTGTAATTAAATTTATGGGTTTTTATTTAATTGTTTTACTGTAAATTTGCAATTTTAAGTTGTCTTTCTATTTGCTTAATATAATCTAGAGTTTTTTTTTTTTTTTTTTTTTTTTTAATTTGCAATTTTAAGTTGTCTTTCTATTTGCTTAAATAATCTTAGAGTTTTTTTTTTTTTTTTTTTTTTTTTTTTTTTTTTTTTTTCTTTTGTGGATAATAAGCTTTAATAATAGAATAACTCAGTAATTTTTTTTTTAATGTTGATTTCAGAGAATCCTTTGAATATCTTGTATATTTAATTTAAGAGAATCCCTTGTTTTTTCCTTGTATATTTTCTATTTAGGTATAGGTTTATGTGTATGTATATATCTTTGATGTAAATCACAAGAACACAGAAATAGAGTAAATTTTTCTCCCATATTCTCTAAATTCAAAATGGTATCAGAACCTTCCTAACCTTTTTTGACATTTCTTTTGAACCAAAACGGAATCAGATTGGAATTCGATTTTAGGTCAGTGTGAGCAAATATCTGTCCCTTGTAGGAGAGAGTTAGGCGACACTGTGCACCTGAGAAGGAAGCTCTGCTGCGATCAACGCGTCGCTAGAATCTTGTTGTCGTCGGATCTCATGCGCCTTATGATGGAATTTTTCTGGGATGCATCCTGTGGCGGCTCACTCTGGTTGACTTGCCTCCCTTCCGTGTAGGGATGACCACAGTTTATTTTCAAATTGAAACCGATCCGGTCAAAATCGACATTAAACTGTTGTCAATGATTTTTGTTTTAAAATCGTAATCGAAACTGTGAACTTAAAGTTTGGTTTCGATTCTTCATTTTTTAAAATCAAAACCGGTAATTTTGGTTTAAAACCGGTGGTTTTAGTTTAAAATCGTGAAAAGCATGTTCTTTAAAAAAACTATTATAGTTTTTTAAAGTAATTTTTAAGGATTTTTTATTAAATTGATTTAGTTTTTTTAATAGTAATATTTATTAGTATTATTTATTCAAGCTATAAATCTTAAAAAAATATTTTAAAAATTTTAAAATATATTATTTAAATTTAGTTCAAAATTTGGAAAAAACTGAAACCGGCGATTCCAAAACCATTTAAAAGCGGTTCAATTTTAGTTCTGTATTTTTTATAACCAAAATCGGTAGTTTTAAAATTGAAACCGGCTGTTTTTTAAACCGTGGTCACGCCTACTCTGGTAACCCTCTCCCTTCTTCTAAACCTTACTTGCGTTCATGCCTAAAATGGTTACTGATCTCTAACTCCTCTGCCTATTTGTGCCTCTATTTTGAATTTTAGTTATGCGTGATGCAACACAAACCATTAAAATTAAATCGGATTTTTCTAATGATAACCCCTCTTTACTAATGAGTCTCGTTAACCTTGATAGCACTAATTATCACTGTCCACGTCACATTCTGGTGGAATTTATTAATTCGGTCAAAAGCATTTCGTTTTGTTATTAGACAAATAGTAGTTCAGGAATTTTTATGTGACAAATTGAATTCTAAGTATAACAATGTAATAGGAGAGATATTTTAGGAGCAGTAGGTGAAAATAAGCCTTTCTATAATCAAAACTGTTAGTACTATAAAGCATTAGGGATGGCAATGGGTAGAGGTTGGGTAGTGTAATACTCATACTCGATCCCTATATCCTACTCTATACTTTATTAGATAGAGAATGTTATATCAAATCCAATGGATTTAGTTATGCCATGGGTACCCATTATTCGTGGGCACCCATGGATATACATTATCTATAAATATCCATTTATCCACTTACTCATATTATTTAAAATTAGATTATATTGAATTAAAAAGTTAAAGTATTTATCAAAATGATTTATATCATACATAAAAATCTATGAAAATAAATTAATACATAAATAAATGTTTGAACGATGATAAACTAAGATTTGAATTCTAAAATTGTTCTTCTTATCATAATATTTTATTCAAATATAATGGTAGTAGACTATTCAAGTGTAATTAAAATAAATTAAAATCAATTAATAGAATAATTAAAAAAACTCATATAATAAAATCGCTAAATGTAAAATATTATTATCTAAACACTGAAAATCACTATTATCATTATGATTTTTCTCCATTATTTGAAATTGAAGTTTACATTAAATATTAAATTTTAAATTTTAAATTAAATTTCAAGATATAATATTTTAAAAATTTGACCAATTCAAATTAATATGTAAAAATTTGTTGAAATTATTTTGCATTACACTATATTAAATTAAAAGTAAAATTAAAAATTTGACCAATTCAAATTAATATTAAAAAATTTGTTTTTGAAATTATTTTCATTACACTATATTAAATTAAAAGTAAAAATTATAATTTATAAATGATAAATTTAAAAAATAAGCGACCCAATTTATTATAAAAATTTGACCAATTCAAATTAATATGTAAAAATTTGTTGAAATTATTTTGCATTACACTATATTAAATTAAAAGTAAAATTATAATTTATAAAGATAATTTAAAATAAGCGACCCAATTTATTAAAATTCTATACCATTTAAAAAAATAAAATTTTAAATCTCTTGGATTTGAATTTCAGGTATGGGTGGGGTTTGAATTTATAATAGTAATACTCATATCCAAAATAAAACTTTTGAATTTTACCTATAGTCTACCCAAACTCAGTCGAAACCCTAAAATTCAGGTTTGACTGGTTCGGATTGGTGTATATCCATCGGATCGGGTTGATTCTTCCATTCCTATAAAGCATTGTGCAACATGAATTTTATTCGTTCATTCATCAGTACTATGAACCTTTGTTTCAAAAAAACTAAATTATAATTATGTTAAAATTTTGGTCCTTTCGTTGGATAGTATTTTTTTTAACTGTCAATCGATTGAGAAATGACAAAATTGACCTTGCAGAAAAAATGGTCTTAAGATAAAAAAATAAATTGATCTTTAAATTATAGTCAAGCTAACTATAAAGTGCATAAAATGTTATTATGCTAGTCTCAAGTATGGGAATCTCTCCCGAATTGCTTGTATTCTGAATATTTTTGTTAATAAAGTTATTTTCTTTAAAAAAAAAAATTAAAGTCCATAATTTATAATTTTATTAGCACTTTAATCCTTTTGTTTTGTAAAGAAGGATTCAAATATTAATGGAATTATAACTTTGGAATTTCATAATAAATTTTTAAAAATAGAAGAGTTCTTATGTATTAATATATATGATTTTGGAAATATTTTTTTTTCTTTTTATTTGTTATATTTAGAATTGTAGTTTTTGTACAATATATCCCTGATAGTGATATTTATAAAATAATGGATCAAAACGAGGTAGTATGACCCCACCATGTTTTTTATGCATAACCGGATAAGGTCCACAAGAATTTGAAATGTATGACCTTGTATTAATATCTTCTTCCTCGAGTCTTTTATCTTCACCTCCATCCCCTATCCTTGAATTAATGGCACTTTGGTGGATATTTTGATCATGAAGGTTTAATGTCGGTTAGTTCGATTTAAATCAATCGAATCATTTTAAATCAAATAAATTAATTTTTAAAAAAATCTATCTTAATCAAAATAAATTGGTTTTATTTAATTAAATTGTTTTGAATTTAGCTTCTTCAATTTGACAAACTTAAATGTTTTAAAAATGACGTTGACGTTTTGATTTAATAATAATTATATATTATAATATTATGAGCTACATAATTGGGGTTAGACTTTTCTTTAACTCATCAAATGAGTGAAGTAGTTAAAATGACTCGAATTCGAAATCTCTCACTTTTCACGTTAGTGAGAAGACCAACTAAACCACACTAATTAACATGTATTAGGATTTCGTTAATAATTTCAATTTAATACAAAAATACACGAGAATTCACTGATCGAATAAGAAATTCTAATGAAAAACTGAAAGATGAACTAAAAAAATTTATAGATTTTTTAAAATGGCCGGCTAGACAAAACTTTTTAAATTTTTTATATATATCTAATTAACTATGATCTAATTGTTTATAACGAACACAAAAAATTTGACCCACCAATTCTAGAAGAACATGTTTTACCGCCAAACTTCAAAAGACAACAATTATCATCTATTGAATAATCTCTACAAGTTGCATGTCTGTCTAAATAAACTCCAATCAAATGCAAAAAAATCCAACTAAATACTCCATATAAAATGGAAAAATCATGAACTTCATACAAGATGGATATAAATCATGAGAAAACAATTGAAAAATAAATGAAAATTATGAACTAAATATAAATTTTAACTTGGTAGCCAGAAAGTTGAGTTTGAGAAAGAAGATGATTAACCCAAACTAACGGATACATGATTGAAAACATCACAGTCCTTTTAATAGAATCACTTGATATTCTTTTTATTTCTGGTCTAGGCATAAGACATAAAATAACACCACGGGCCAAGAGTCGGAAAAAGAATAATACTAGAAAATAAAAAACCATTGAAAATGATGCCGTTTTTGTGGTTGCGAATATCAACAATGAGTTCCCTTAATCTGTGCACTGTACAAGCAATCAACATCATCTGAACATCACTGCTATTCCCACTCATTTTCTTCACTCTTTTCTTGATTTTTTTTTTCTCCATTCTCATTGAAATCTAAGAAATGCTACTTTCTCTTGTACAATCCGTTTATACATCACCCTTTCAATCTATAGCTCACACTGGCTTCAAGAATATACTAAACCCCGCTTCTGGTCTACCCAAATCACTCTTTCCCACTTTTGATACTGACCAGCCAAAAAGATTTTTGTATCTAAGCAAAAGATCTTATTATACTGCTACTAGAAAGGTCACAGTTAACGCTTCTTTGCTTGAAACTCCAGTTTTATGGGCAGGCCGGCTTTGCATCTTTTATGCGCTCTTGAAGTCTGGTTTAGCTGGATCAAAGGCTAATCCACTTGTCTCAGGTACTTTCTTGATGGGTTATTACTCTCAATTATTATCTGATTCCAATTTTTTCTGGATGGATTTGTGTTTGTTTTTAATTTTGTTTTAGGTTTGGATGGTTCTGGTACTAATGCTGAATCTGGTGATTTGGGTTTCTCGAAGTGGCTTGATACTATACAAGGAAAACCAGGTTTGTGCGTTAGCTTTTTGTATTTCAATTTCTGTTTTAAATACAATATATTTTTTGCATCATTTTTTTTCCCAGTAAATGCATATGGATTTCATTTCATTTGCAAATGAATTTTATTAAGCAAATGAATTTTTATATTTGGACTAACTGTAGAATTCATTTTATGTATGTTCTTAGAACTCATTAGCGTAAATGCTATGAAAATTTTCAATTATGCATTTAAAAGGATACAGCTGGACACGTTTTAAAGGTATGGGTAGAATCTGGAATCTTATTGATATTAGCTTTTAGATAGATAGATTGTCATGTCAATTTCATGAACTTTTTCTATGCATCATAGTCGTAGGCAAGGGTATGAAAAATGCTATTCAACAAGAAATTAATCTAGTTTTAATTGTCTAACATGTAAATGGTTTTATAGTCTTAATTGGAACTATCTTCCTATGGTGCTTCGTTGGGAAGGGTACTGATTTTATGGGCCTCAGAAGTTCACCTGTTTCTTGCTTGAATAGTAAAGGAAGATATCCTGGTGCTTGGCATACATTATATAGAGCATCTGCTGCAGAAAAGAATTCAAGAGTTGCTGTTTTTTTCTTTTTTTGGATGACACCTGCAAATGATGGTTAAAGATTTTCATCGTAAAAATGTTTGATCTCCGATCATTAATGCCATAGTCTCCCATGGTCTGAAGGATTAGGAATATCAATAGACAAATAACAAGTGTTGGACATGTTGAAGAAGATGGCTATAAGATGCTGTTAATTTCTTATTCCCCTGAAAGACAAGCGTGGCTTTATTTTGTTCTTCTAAAATCTTGCAGGCATAGGATTTTTTTTTTTTTCTGGATATTTTGATAAAGTTTTAAAATTACAATGGCTTGATCCTGTCCTGATGGTCTTAACAATCTCTAGCCAGAGCTATTCAACCTTATGGCAACTGGAATAGAATAGAATTCAAGTGTATGCTTTGCATAATTGTGGGTTTAGTCAATCGCGGCTCTACAAAGGAGAGGGATGCTGTATGGACGTTGAAGAAATGAATATAAATTTTGGTTGAATGTGAAAACTAAAATATGCAGGCCAATATAGTCTCATGGCTTGAAAATTTTGCTAAGCATAATTTCAAGTCTGTATATATAATCCCACCATACCAAACCTTTCTTCATGCATGTACTTTTCCCATTATCACCATCAAGAGGCACTTTTTTCTTTTTTCAGTGGAGAGTGTGGGGAGAGTGCTGCTAAATTCTCGATGGCATATACCAAGCCACATTTTGTACAGATTCAACTTGGTTTACATATGCTGCTTTTGGTTGCAGTGGAACTTGTGGTAGAACTGACACTGGGATATATAAAACTCTCCTCATAGGTTTGCTGAAAGGAACAATAGGTTGGTTTAATTTTTTACCAACAAATAGTTTATTTCAGGCTACATCATAAGCTTAGTCTTGGCTGGTTTCTATTTTACCAGCATGTGGAAAGGAATGACTATAAAGCTGTAACATGTGGTACTCACTGCTAGTCCTACAAACCAAATTGAAATCCGTCTATAAATGATTTGGATTCCAATCCTTACTCTGTTACTCAGGAGCTTTATTTTAGTATTTGCATGCCTTTTGACATATTCTTACAGCACTTGGCACTATTTTATTTGCCTTTTCTCTTTCCTAGAGTCCCATCCTCTCTATCCTCTAGGTCTATTTGTGCAAGTGGATCATATATGCTTGCACAGGCTTATTAACTGATATAACTTATGATACTACTAGTGCTACTCTCCATTTAGAGGTAGGTAGTCATTGCGGTAGTAGCTCATAGTCAAGTGCCTGCCTTGTAATGCAAGTGGTCAGGAGTTCACCCTGGCATCTCAATGGCCTCTCCTGTAGGAATTTTTGGTGTATCTAACAAATTAAGTGCAGATATAGATAGTTTTTTAAGAATTCAATGGTTTTGCAATTATTATCCTTGTCAAATTAATTTTGGGTTTGTCAATCTACCTTCTATCTTTTTATGTTACTTTTATGTTTCATCAGAAAAGGAGGCAGCTGAGAAAAGGAAATTTGTGAGCAAATGGCATCCAACAACAAAGGGAACACTTAGGAGGAACTATAGGGTCCCTTCCAAATCTGAAGGAAGGCGCCTTCTTAAAGCCATTGCATCATTACTATCTGATGACGATCACTTCACCGACGCCACTTCCCACAAGGTAATACAACTCCAGAAAGAAATCTCTAAAATTCTGGTTTTTTCGTCTTTCTATGCAAGTTACCAAAATATAATAATGTGAAACGACAAATGAAGTTACATTTTATGGGTTTTTCTTTTCGAATGTAGGGTTGTCAAATTAGGAGGGAAAGTGCTCATGGCGAAAGTGTTTGCTGCAATAACGTAAGGGCTCTTTTTGATGAACTTCCAACACCACACCTGGTTGTGGAAATCACAGCTTTTCCTGCTGGTCCTCTAACTGAAAAAGACTACGTCAAGGCTGAGAAAGTAGAGAGAGTGCTTAGATCAGGCCCTTCTATCTGACGCATTCTTCAAAATCTCCTGATATCCTTTGTATGTATCTGAAAACTTCCATCTGTAAATATGAATTCTAACAGGAATTTGGTATTTTTGTTCTCTTATAACCTAACACCTAATAACTTTTGGAAGACCGGTTAGGTGTTGATTGAAATCAGATTTAGCTTTTCTGCTTCAGCTTAAATTTACGTCGGGATTGAATGATAAACGATACATTACTTCTTTGACATTTTATACTCAAAATTTCTGCACTTTGAGGTGTTAAATTGTGGAAGATCAAGGGCTGTTTGGTTTAGTGTTTGAGGTCAGCTGTTAGCTCTTGAAAAACAACTAATCGCTAAAATCAAATCTAAAGCTAGAAATCCTGTTTTCAGTTTTTTACGAGCACATGAACCTGCGCATTGTGCAGGTTAATTATTATAAATTATATATTTATAAACGTAACTTTAAAGTTGTGTGATGATTAATGAAATTTAATATTTTATAATCAAAGTTTATATATAATATTTCATATTTGATAATTTAATTTATAGACAACATTATGAATATTATATTGATATTATCATGTGCATGTAATTATATAAACTATAATAGTATCTGTACAGTTTGATAATATTTGTTACCATATAATAAACTTCTAGTAGAGTTTTTTCAAAATATTTGTTACCATACAAATGAAAATGCATTTTTTTCAATCAAAGAAAGATTGAAAATCCATATATGTTCATTTTTGTCTTGGTTCATAAATTTTTTAACAAAACAATTTATTGCCAACCAATAATAATTTTAAAATATTTTAAAATTAACAATAATAATTAATAAAATTATTAATGAAATTGCTTTAATCATTAATTTATTATTTAGATAATCATCAAAGAAAATCTATATTCATAATTAGTTGAGAAATAAATCCATAAAATACTATAGATAATAAGAATTTTTTTTTTTTTTTTTTTTTTTTTTTTTTTTTTTTTTTTTTTTATAATAATTAATAAAATTATTAATGGAAATTGCTTTAATCATATTATTATTTAGATTATCATTCAAAGAAAAAATCTATATTATTTCATAATTAGTTGAGGAAATAAATCCATAAAATACTATAGTAATAAGAAATTTTTTTTTTTTTTTTTTTTTTTTTTTTTTTTTTTTTTTTTTTTTTTTTTTTTTTTTTTTTTTTTTTTACATTTATACTAAGTGATTGTACGTCTAAATATATAATAAAGGCCAAAATTAGTGGATCTATTATTTTTAAGCAATTACTCATTTTATTTTACAACTCATTATTTTGAGTAAAAATTAATATTTTATTCATTTAATATTTCAATTAATGATTTTTAATGTGAATATATACAAAATAAAAGTCTTTTAGTGTGAATTTATTAAGTGTATAATATTTCTCAAATGAAATTAGGAAATTTCTACAAATAAAATTGAAACTAATATTTATTTATTTTTTTATTTATGAAATTTTAATTTGAGTCAATTTAGACAGAAAAGTCATAAAATATAAATTTATATAGATAGTATTATTCTTGGGTTAAAATAAAATATCAAATATTGTTATTTTATTGATTGGACCAATAAAAGAATAAATAAATATTGTTTTAAAAATATTATTAGTAGAACATTATATAAGTTTATAATATCAAAATTTAATTTGCTTGAAAAAAATCATTATCGATATTTAATAATTAATATTTGATGGATGATTGTTGTTATAATACAAGTACTGATAGCACTTAATGTTAACAATAATATGTATGTAAGTAAACTATTAACAATATATGGCATGTATTGATTAATTGGGTTAAAAAAAATGAAAACTTATAAAAGAAATCAAATTAACAAAAAAGTTAGTCATTAATAATTTTTTTTATATAATATGGTATATTAATTTTATATATTGCAAAATTAACTATTCGATTTATTTATACTTATATTCAAAAAATGTAATGAAAAGCTCATATTGAGTTTTACTTCTATAAATTTTAAAAAATTAATTTAAAAAATTTTAAATGAATAATTATTTAAGTTATGATAAGGATGTAATTAAAGAACATTAAAGGGTGAGTAGGAAAATAATATTGGACATGTATGTAATTAAAAAACTATAAAAGGATTAAGTGGATAAAATACTATTCACTACAAAAAAAACGCCATTTTGCGACTGACGCCATTTTGCGACTGACCAATCGGTCGCAAAATGGCAAAAATCGGTCGCTAATTTGACTTAGCGACCGATCTGAGACCGATAGATATCGGTCACAAAATAGGCCGTCGCAAAGATTTTTGCGACCGAAAATTGCGTTGGTCACAAATTAGCGACCGATATAATCGGTCGCAAATTTTGGTCGTGTTTCATTTGGAAACGCTGTCGTAAATTTGGTCGCAAAAAAAATCTGTCGCAATTTTAAAATTCGGTCGCAAATCGGTCACTAATTGTAAATTTACAATTTTAATTTTTGGTCGCAAATCGGTCGCAAAAGTGAAAAAAAATAAAAATAAAAAAAATTAAATATTATTATGAAAACCATAATTTTTCGCAACCTGTTGAAAATTGAACATATATACATATATATCAACACACGCAATTCAAAGAACAATATAAAATGGTAATTTTTTGTACCTGAACAAAAAATATCAATACAATATGAAAAACTTAAAAAGGATCCAAATCAAATCTTACGCTGCTGCTATCTGCAGGATCCGATGTGGGTCGCCGGAGGAGTACCTGCTGGATGTGATTGTAGCGCCAGGAGGGTGACCAAAGGTATGGAGGGGTGACCAAGGTATAGTCTGCAGCATCGGGATCAGAAGTCAGTAGTGGCTGCTGCTGAGACGTCGAAACATTTCGATCTGTAGCAGGCGCAGGATTAGAGGAAGAAGTACTAGCACCGGGCTCACCGGACAGCTGCATCACATGCGCTCTAAGCTCTGCAATCTGCCTCTGCTGATCATCAACACTAGCCCATAATTTAGTAAACTGCTCGGCAGTGTGCTCAGGCTGTGGTCCTGCGCTGACTGTAAAAGCGTGAGCTGCTGAGCCGCAGTAAAGCTGTGATGTCTGAGACCCGATGCCGTATACCTTCCTCTTCTTCTCGCCCCCTACAGCCTCGCAGCCTCGAGATAAAGTGCTACCTCGTCAATTCTTGACCTCAGCTTCAATTTCATCGGTCTTTGAGAAGAAAACAAGACGCTCCCGAGCTGTAGTTATAGTTCTCCTTGAAAACAAAAAAATTAATTATCAATTGCAATTGCAAGCTTTATTATATTGAACTTTGTACATCTTCGCAACGAGTTTAGAGGGTAAATGTAAATATTTATCATTGTTACTTACATTGGACGGCTCCACTGCACGTCTGGCACAAACGTTATTCAGATCGTGGTCCTTCGTGTGATGTTATGTAAACACCTCATCGTGTGGGCTCACGGACCTAATTTTTCAGCCATGTAATGAATTATTTAGTGCATGATATATCAATATTATATAATGTCCTTTCATTAACATCAGTTTCATATAAAGGGACTAGTTCACTTACTAATAATCGAGTCTGTCTCATATACAGATGTTGATCCGCACTGTGTGTCGAGAAGGTCTGCTCCATCACCGCCAGTCTCACTGCGCCTGTTTTGTGCAAATATCTCCCGCTTTCTCTTGAATGCAGGATCCTCCAAGCCTTTTGCCAGACTCTCCCATATCTCCTGAGACATGCACTGCTGCTTCTTACCGCTTCTTCTCATTCCTATAGGTTGAAGTCAGGCATATCGATCAGCGCATTATCTTCTCCCAGGCTACTTTTCAGCATAGCCGTAAATGGCCTCGTCCATATGAAATGTTTCTACAAAAAAATGGAAATATAGCCGTTTCAATACTAAGGAGGTATCTTGATGAAATTGTAAACATTTGAATGATGATAAACTTAAAACCCAAAAGTACCTGAAACTCCTCCCAATAAAAGTCTCTCACCTCTTGTGTCGGCATCCCATGTGGTTTCTTCTTTATGCAGTGTTAGCTATGATTATCCTCAAAATTTGCCTCGCTGCTCGAGAAAATGGATATATGCTGAAAAAAAAAAAAAACAAGAAGTGAAAATATAATAGAAGTTATGTGGAATATATGCTCAAAAATATGCCCTTGGTTAGAAAAATTGAATAAGTACTTACTGTTCCCGCTACCCAAAAACTGAGGCTTGATACGTGGATTCTAATGAAGCTGTAAAAAAAAGAAGTGGAACCCCCCCCCCCCCCCCCCCCCCCCCCCCCCCCAAAATTGTTATTAAAATTGCATCTCTCTCTTTTT
>NW_023590761.1:153333-220267 GCF_014843425.1 Jatropha curcas
TTGGTAAAATTAATTCATTTCTATTTATTACTCTTTTAATTTCGCGGAAGTGTATCTGAAATTCTTCAGAATCTATGACAACTAGCCGATCTAATCATAATGATCATTTTATTAAGATAGCATAGATTTTAAATGACAATGGTTCGGATTAATACTAAACACCAAAAGGAATCCGGTTATGATATCTCAAGAATTCGCCAGGTTATACGCCTTCAACTGCCCTAAATCCAAATCGGACTTAGCCCACGGGTTCAAAATAGGCCAGCTTCCTGTATACCTGATATCCACTCAAATGGATCCTAGATGTATAGTTCAGTTGAACCATATCAAGATAACCTATGATATATTTATATAATTGGAGTCTTTATATGTATAACCGTTTAAGGCATTCTTAATCCTTAAGGCTCTGATACTCAACAAAAAGAAGTAACAAAATCTTCTACAAGAAACTTATGTACAATGCTATCCTTTCAACCATGGCCAGTAGTTTTGGATGGTAAGCCTTTAGTTAATCGGATTTCAGTAATCATCAGGTCAGTAACTCATATGCTTTAATTGACACTTTTTAATGTTTTTGTACTTGCTTCTTTCATAGATATAGTATTTAAATCCATGTGTTTTGCACCTTAGAATACCTATCATTCTAGAGAAGGTTAGACAGCTGGTAGCATTTATCACAGTAAAATTTCACAGTCTAGCTATAACTGTCGACAATACCTAGACCTGGAGACAAAGTTCCACAACAGCAATGCCCATGAACAGTGGGCGCATTAAGCATGCAACAAATTCGGCCTCGCATTGTGGAAGTAAGCAAATGAATAGTTACTTTCCACTTTCTAATGAAACTGCTCCTCCAGCTAGGAGGAACATGTAGCCAAAATGTAGACTTTTTCTCCGAATCCCTACATGGACTGAACAATAGTTTGAATCGCAAAGTATCCGCACAACTTCGAGATGGCATGGACTCTTGTAGGTTGAGTATAATGATCGCTTCATGCCTTGTAAATATCTAAGTACTTTCCTTTGCAGCTGTTTCAATGGGTTCATACCCCGGGAAATTATTTATACATGCGCCCTAACATTCCGACCGGCTAACAACTAATATCCAGTCGAGTACATGTTTTGAACATACATTAGGCTCCCAACTACTGAAACATAGGGAATAGACTCTATCTCTTTACGTTCGCAAATCATTTTAGGACATAAGACATTTTGCTGAACCTTATCTCCTTTCTGAATTGGGAATTGTTCCTGCGCAGAGGCACTTTTTCATTCTAAATCTCTCTAGAACGCCTTGTCAATGTAAGCTCTTTGAGGACCAGATCTAACAATCCTTGTTTACCTAATCACAGAAATATTTCTGTTCCTATCATATAGGATGCCCTTACCATATCTTTGCATTTTTCAAGTTTCCTATAGAGAGAAAACCTTTACGATAAGTAACGAAGCCTAACCAGGTCATTCGCAGCAAGAAGGATGTTCGTCAACCATATAGGACCTAACATAGATGACTTGCTTCGTCCACTGACTCATATCAGATACACCGATTACAGTGTGTTCTGTAAAATCCATATGAAGTGATGGTATTTTGATTGCACTTAAGATACCATTAAACGAGAAGCTTGCTTTCAGTCCATATTATTGATCTTTTCTTTTAAATTTACATAAACACTAAAACTTTCCTTTCTGTGGGTCAAAATCCTTCCGGCCCGGTCCTATGTATACTTCTTCCTTTAAGTCCCATTAAGAAGAAGTGGATCTTACATCATATATTGGTGAAGCTCTAGATCATAAATCGAAGGCTACCAAAGCAAAATAATTCTTTCAAGAGTCCTTTTTGGACCTAGAGAAAAGGTCTCTTTAAGTCAATGCATCCTTGTTAAGCTAACCTTTAAGTAACAAGTCAGGCCTTAAATAATCTTTTATGTTTGCCCTTAGAGTCCCGTTTGTGGTCTTGAAACCATTTACAACAACTTGTTTTGAACTCCTAGGGCAACTCAACAAGTCGCAGACTTTATTATCACTCATCGTGATTTCATCTCGTCTTTCATAGCATTAAATCACTTTTCAAAATTATCACCCATTAATTGGCTTTTCTACGAAAAGAGACTAAATCCTTATCAATGCCTCATTTCACCTTCATGCTCAAAGTGAGTACAAAGCCATATAATCACGTAGAAATAGCTGGGCCTTTTTCGCTTTTCCTCGACCTCCATAGTGCTATTTCTTGTGGGAAAACAGCTTTTTTCATTCATGACTTTATTCATTAGTTTTACTGGTTTCATTATTTTATATAGTCATTGGTGTGGGTTTTGGAAATGTTTGTTTTGTTGTTCAACCATGCTGTTAAACTGTGATACAACAAGAGGAAGCAACAACCGAAGAAGAGACAATAGGAGAAATCCACCTGAGGTTTGGATTCTATCCTGAATCTGTTTGGCACATCCACTTTACACGGCTCACGAACTCGCCACTACCATTGGGCCATTTTCGATCAATCGAGCATTACCAACTCAACAATTCCTCAGCGTACTATGGTTTAGGACAATAAAATTTGTTACGCCTTTTGGACTTTTAAGGAATATCTATGAAAAATCCACTAACCCCAATGTGAAGATGCCCTTAAACTAGGTTTTTCCTTGCCTGTTCGAACGGTTCATAAAGGGTCTTAGGAACTACTTTATACTAGGAACCCTATTAAAGTAAATATGCAGTAGTCTTTTTAATGGCATGCATCCATAATGAATAAAGGTACAAATACTATTATTTAACATATTCTACCCATACTTAGATGAAGAGTACGGATTCGCGCCTGCTCAGCTACACCATTCTATTGAGGTGTAATCGGGCCATTGTGTTATTGGCAGCACAAATGCCGCTTGACTTTTGAAGGAACTTTGCCAATGGCCTGGACATAGTCGGGCATTTTCATTATCTACAATAATATTCACCACCTTTCTATCAAGATCTCACAACTTTAAACTTTTTTATTTTACTACCTCTCTACCTCATTAATGGAATATCTCTAGGATATCCATTTGATTGAGACTTGTCATGTGTAGGCCAACTACAAATCACCATACCTTGAGATATCATCGATAAAAGTGATAAATATTTTTTCGCCCACCGCCAAGAGGGGACATGAAAGGGAACCACAATATATCAGTTGTGGTATAAGATGCAAGAATTCACTTGCCTTCTTGTGGGCTGGATTCTTTAATATGTGTTTTTAGTTTGGCCTTGCCTTTAAGGCAATCCTATACACACGTCCTAGTGCAGTGAAAATGCCAATCGAGAAAAAGATTTCAGCTTTTTCACTACCTTGCAAAAATCCTTTTTTGGATATAATGACCTACCCTTTGATGCCTAACAAGAAAGCCAGAAACCTTCATTTATGTGGCATTATGTTTATTACCTATATTGGTGCCCGACAAAATTAAACAGGGGATTAAACAAATTTAGCATCAGGAATTTAAAAATGATACAAACCATCATCAAAGTAGCCAGAACGCAAAATCTAATACTTTATGATTTGTACAAATGAAAAAACAACATTTACAAATGCTTAAAAACTAAAACGCCAGTCCAACCATTCCCATAGTAAACCAAATTTCTAGCACATCCAGGAACATATAAAACAGTTTTCAAGATCCAAATAACATTCCAGTGCCGCAAGATCAATCTAATAGTCTCACTTTCTTTATTCGTGCCCTTCATTCTGTTTTCGCCCATAAACAGGAACTTTTCAGTCCGTTATGGTTGGATGCGACAGGAATCCGCTGTATAACATGGAGATACATGGGTAGTTTGCATTAGAAATTAAGCGGCCACCAGGTACTTATTAGGCACTTAAATAAGATTTCATTGCAAACATTAGTTGAAACATAGAGTATGACTTTCTTTTCAGAACCCCAGAATCTTTTCCTTTTAGTAAGCAATAATCTTCTTGAATTGACGACAGTTCTTTTACAGAAGTAGCACTTCAACATTAACAAATTTGGCCGCTTATTCACCTTCAATTTGGGGCTTTGTCCTTTCTTGCCTTTCTCCTGATAGCCTCACAAAGCGGGCAATTTTTGTTAAGTTTATAATCACATGATTTGCATGGTTGTAATGTTTGTTTGTTTATAACATTTTAACGTTTTCTTGCGTTGTTGTTTGTTTTAAAGTTGTTTTAGGAATGAATTTGAACAATGGGATTGGAAAAGGCTTGTTTTTAAGAAGAAAAGGATAAATAATTTTGACTAGTTATGGGAAAAGGGAAGTTTTCTGGGCCTAGCAAATTCGCGAGCGTGACATTAAATTCGCGGAGCAGGGCGATGAGCAACTCCATAAGAGGCAGAAAGATCAATAAGTAAAGATCGCGAGCGCGACATTAATTCACGAGTGCGGAGTCGTTTTTTCCAGAAAGACTCGCAACTGGGCCAACCAGTTTTAACCAGAAGTTTGTGTCCTTCCCAGTGACACAGGTCGAACTTCCTTCCAACCGAAGTCATTTGAAGCACTTTTTTGGCCAGCCTAATCACCTTCATAACTAAACATCCCTCTTCCTCTTTTTATAATTGCAATCCAAATTAAGAGGAAGCATATATAGGGAAAAAAATAGAAAAAAATGTAGAATTATAATACAAGTAGAAAATAATAAAGTAGTACTTTGAAAATAAGATGACGAGAGTCCACTTATTATTTGTTTGTACAAAAAATATCAAGGAGTTTTTCCCCTTAGGTCGTGAACGCCCTCGATGGACGGAGGCTTGAGTTTTTTGATTGCTTTCTATCTTTTTCTTGTTTTATTAAAGACTTTTTTTGTTGTTGTGTTTCATTATTTTTCGATGCAAAGCAACAATACTATTTTGGTTTCATTCAACAAAAGTATCTTAAGTTTATCTTTTGAATTTTGTTTAATCAAGTTTTAAACTTAATTATATTCTCCAGAAAGAAATAGTTAAGTAAAAGATCAAAAGAGATAAAATTCAAATTTAGTTTGAATTTGCATGTGAATCTTTAACTTGCCTATCAAGTTAAGTCTAACTTATTGAATAATCAAAGAATACAGAACGACTAGGATTAATATTTTGATACAGTAAGGGCATTTGTTGTATGTAAGAGATAGCATATAATAAAAAGAGTAATTCTGTATCGAGAGGTTGAATTATACTGACCACACATGTGATTAGAGAACTTGTTTATTGGCATGTTTCACGCTTTGCTTATAGAAAAAAGAAAATCTAATGCACTGATCAATTCTCTAAACTGTTCTACTTATATCTTTTAATCAATAGAATTAAGTAGTAAATATTTCATTATATTTTAATTAGGATTATAGTTTAATCATTTCATATTTTATTACTGTAAAACATAAGTGTTAAGAATAAGTAGTAAAGGTGGACATAACCCGTGTCCTCGTGGGATCGATTCTTTTTATTACTTGCCGATTGCCGGATCGACGTATACTTGCAGGTAATGCAAGGGAGTGCAACACTTCCTACATTTGTTTTGCTAGCTCACTAGCTCCATTAATGAAATACGAGATTGATTAGAGTGTTTCCCTTCATTTTATTTAATGCTCCCTTCCTGCTTGTATTAACATTGGCCTTTGATTTCCTGATGTTTCCATTTTTTTTCTAAAGGTGTTTGTAATTCACTTGGAATTGACCAGACTCAAGCAGGAAGAGAGTTGATAATAAATTGAACTAAAAGGACTCACTCAGCATCTGATAATCCATCGATTTCAAGTTGGCTGGCCAATTCTAGCATGCCAATCACATGATGCATGACGGATGTTAAACCAATCAAACGTTGTTGGTGGCGTTATGCTCTCAACTCATTAAGGACCCTACTATTGGACCTTTGTCAGCTATGTCTGCCTGGGAGTATCTATTGCGCTTAATTTTTTAAACATGTATTCTCTACGGCATCGTCGCATACGCGAGAGAGGATTGGATTTGGTTAGACAATGTGTGGTTGGTAAACGAAGGATCAAGTTTTGGGCATTGATGGCTTTAACATTTTCACCATTACATTCTTCATTAAGTTGTAAGCAGAGCGCTATTAGATCACCTCCCAAGCGCTTCATAATGAGACTTGTCAAGCTTTTGTACTAGTATTCTATAATGACTGGCTGGCTTTTTTGATGAGACTAATGCCTAGATCCTAAGTTCCCAAAACTCGCTAACTGATAATGGATTTGTTCGGACCAGCATAGTTCAATCCATTGAACTTAATCAACCCATTGCCTATAACAAACATATTAGAAGAAGCTGCAATATTATATATATACTCACACATTAATGCTTTGAGAGAACCTAAATGGATTTAAATAAATAACAAACTTAATTATGCATTTAAATTCACCTTTGGGTAATACTTAAATACGTAGCTTTAATTAATAATAATGCCAAGAAGAAATACTTTAATAGACTTTCAATAATACTATAGACAATATGCATGTTATCTTTGGATATACACTTTCATATTTACCAAGTATAATGATAAGTCTCTTTGATGCCATTAATTATAAGTAATGGTCCACCTTTGGGTAACCTTACAACATTATAATCAACGATCTCAATTGTTCAATTTTATCTTTCATGTCATTTAATGGCATCACACAAACATGAACAACTGAAAATACATAATTAAATGTCTAAATAAATCCAAACAAGGCCACTTTAGTGACTAACGTGAAACTAGTTTCCATTCGGATTAAACTTAGTTTAATGCAAAACCTTTATGAGATAAGATTAAGATCTTAAACACCTTTAATAACTTATACAATGAAATTGGCATCACGTATTCTTTTAAAACCAATGACATAATAAAATCGATGAATTATAAACTTTTAAAAATATAACACCTTTACTAAATGCCAATGAGCTAACTGGACAGTTAATTATCCATGATAAACACCATGTCATTTATGCCAAGATTACAACATGAACCATAAGCCATTAATAAAAGGAATTATCCTCTTTCATGTCATTTAATGGCATCACACAAACATGAACAACTGAAAATACATAATTAAATGTCTAAATAAATCCAAACAAGGCCACTTTAGTGACTAACTAGTTTTCCATTCATTAAACTTTAGTTTATGCAAAACTTTATGAGATAAATTAAGATCTTAAAACCTTTAATAACATTATACAATAAATTGGCATCACTATTCTTTTAAAACAAGACATAATAAATCATGAATTATAAACTGTTCTAAATATATATATACACCTTACTAAGTGCCAATTAGCTACTGACATTTAATATCCATGATAAACACCATTCATTATGCCAAATTACAACATAACCATAAGCCATTATAAAAGAATTATCCTGAAAATATAATATAAAATTATATATGTATAATCCTATCATGTTTCAGATTATTTTCATTTACTGGCTATATCAACATACACGGATTATTAACCATGGTAATTAATTATGCCAAAAGAAATAAATGAGTCCATCATCAAATCACATGTATACAACTTTAAAGAATAAAATATCCTTCCATGCCATGTGTTCATAAGCCTTATGAAATAGCCATTATCATCATTATTTTTATCTTCTTTTATATATAAAATAAATAACACAACAGAATAATTTGTAAAGCACAAAAAAGTTCCATAAGATGACAAAACATGGAATCAAGTTTCAGGAACATGGATACTGTGGCTTTATAAATATCACGCAATTTGAGAATAAAATCCTGTTCAGATTAACTAAATCCTTACATGGGCCAAGTGAATTCTTTACCCGTTCAACCCAAACAACACATTATCTCATTAATTAAATAGAGATAAATTGTTTATAGCCGTTTCAAAACATTTCCGAAACAGAAAACAATCAGTTTTTCAATTTCTATAATTTGGGCCTTATTTATGCCAAATTAAATTAATCAAACAAATCTAGAACAAGAGCCTGGCTCTAATACCACTTGTAAGACTATAATGTAGCAATAAAATCCTAGATCATCTCATTCAAAGACTATTTGATAGAAAGAATAAATAATCGGAAGCGTACCTTGATTCATGACCATTGATTTCCTTGTTGCAGCAATATGATTCACACTATTACAACAGTTTCTATTTCTTTCCTCTTGCCTTTTCTTTTAGTTTTCTCTCAATGGTAAGAGAATCATCCACCACCACTTGTCCTTATACGTGAAGAAAAGCTTATAGCTCACATACAGAAAAACATGGATTAACAGTTATTCCACTTATGTCAAACTGCATCTTACGTATGTTATACGTGAGGTAACTGTATCTCACGTATACTTTTTTTTTTATTTCCTTATTCCTTTTTCGTGTCAGTTTGATAAGGTAGAGGGAAGGGTATTTAAACTCAAACTGATCATTATTCTATTAAGTCCAATAACCATCATCTTGGGTCATATTTAATTAGAACTAGTCTAAATAATTACATGGGCCACATAGATTATTAAAATAATCTAACATCAGCGGCATACAACCAAGTTCCTATACTTTAGCAATGTATAATCAGCAATGTATCTCCTAAATTAATTGTAAAATATTTTGTATTTACTTAGTCAATATGACAGTATTTTAGACAAATCAAAGGGTAATATTTGTAGATATTCCACTCCTGTAAATCAACTCCTATAATATTATTTACTCCTGTAAATATGCTTTTGATACTATAAATAGAATACAATGGAACATGGACAGGGCAACAAGCTTGTGAACACTTTTAGTTCAGAAACACTCTTCTCTTTATTTTTAACAGTTTTAATCTATTTAACTTAAATCATATCTAAAACTAGATTTTCATATATAAAATGCATAGATTTTTCTAAGATTTATAACTAAAATATAAAAAAAATTAATACAACAATAAAGTTTAAATGAAGTTTTAGTTCGAGTATTTATATTTAACACTAAATTACCTATTCATTCTTTTTTTTTTTTTGAAACTTATATTTTTATTAATGAAAACCAGGAAAAACTTAGCCTAAAGATCCAAACTAGCCCAGATCAACAGGTCTACCTCATACGCCCAAAACTAGGACCCCAATGCTTAGTGGAAAAAAACTGGTAAAGAAACATCAGAAATTAAAGCATCATAAAGTAAATGAGAAGAATCTCTCCAAATAGTAGGACAAGTAAAAGAAATAGCAACCTGAACTAATGAACGGGCCACCATATTAGCTTGCCGGCGAATCCACTTGCTTCAAAACCAACGCCTTCATTCAAAAGAACTTGACACTCATGATTAATATGACCAAACTCATTATTTGGAATGGAATTAGAAGAAACACTTTGCCAAACCTTCCTACAATCCATCTCCAAATCAACATTAAAGAAATGTTCCTACTTTAGCCAGTTAAGGGCCTCACGAACAACAATAGCCTCAAAAACTTTAGAAGAGTAATGACCAAAGGTCCAAGAAGAATAGTCACAAATAAACTGACTAGATGAATTGCGGATAACAACACCCCATGCTACCTTCCCTTCCAAAGCAAGGACAGCTCCATCAACCGTACACAAAACACAACCCTCCACCGGCCGAATCCATCTATGGCCATCACCCAACCTTATTCTTCCCAAACCAGTATTTTGTTGGACATACCTTTGGCACTCTTGCTAATCACGCAACTCTCATAAAGCATGAGCCACTAGGACAGTAGGCGGCGTAAACTTGTGGTCTAAAACCAGCTGGTTATGAAACAGCCACGAGTAATAAGCTAAACTACAAAATTGAACCATCTTATTAGCATCAACCACAATCAAAGTATAGAAGAACCAGTGGTTTAAAGTTAAGAAAGAAAGATTAACATTTATGGATAATTGCTTCCAACATGAAATAAAGTTCAGGCATCTAAAAATAACATGCATTAAATCTTTATCATCGCCACACAACAAGCAAGTAAACTCCAAATTAATACCCCTCTTCTTTAAGTTTAGCTTAGTAGGAATAAAATTATGGATAGCCCGCCATAAAAAATTTTAATCTTAGGAGGGATAAGGAGCTTCCATAACAATCACCAAAAGAGTTAGGGACAACAGTATTAAAGATAAAGTGAGCAAAATAATAGGCCAATTTTACTGTATACAAACTGGACCTAGAATAGTGCCAGGTAAGGGAATCATCAATCTCCAATGAACTCAAAGGGATAGACAAAATATACTTCAGCTCATCTAGATGGAGAAAGGTTTGGAGTTTAGCAACACCTAGCAATGAGCATCATCAATAAAATCACAAACTTTCATAGTAGTAGGAGCACTAGTACTTGGCCATATAACACAAAAATTATCATCCCTAGGTAGCCATGGGTCAATAAAAAAATTAATAGAAGTGTCATTACCCACCTTCCAGTGAATACCTTTTTTCAGGATATCCCTTGACCGTAATAGACTCTTTCATATAAAATTGGGATTATTATCATCCTAGCATAAAAAAAACTCCCTTTAGGAAAATATTTAGCTTTGTAAATTCAACTAAGAAGGGTACTCATATTGGTAAAAACTCGCTGACCCTGCTTGTCAAGCATAGCCAGATTAAAGCATTACAAATTTCGAAAGCCCAACCCACTTGTAGATTTACTACCACACATATTTTGCCAGGACAACTAATGAATGCCCTTGTTATCTCCTGAACCCAAACCCCACCAAAAAGAATTTATCATGCGTTCTAACTCTTGACAAAGCGTAATGGGAAGTTGAAAAACGCTCATACAATAGGCCGAAATGGCTTGAGCAGCAGATTTGAGTAAGATCTGTTTACCTGCTTTAGATAAAAACTTACTCTACCACCCACTAAGACGCTTCCCAAGTCTCTCCGTGAGACAAGAGAAAATCTGCTTCTTGTTCCATCCAATCAAAGAGGGGAGCCCCAATACCTTTCGTGATCAAGAGCATTATAAATCTGCAAAAAATAAGAAACTACGTCCTACAGAGTATAAATAACATTAGCACAAAAAAAGATTCATCATTTTTGCAAATTAATGGCTTGCCTAGACGCTTGCTCATAAACCTCCAAGATCCGCTTGATAACCTGATATTTAGAAATAGTAGCCCGAAAAAAGAAAAAACTATCATCAGTGAATAACAAATGAGAAACGGAAGGCCCTCTCCAATTAATATGGCAACCATAAATAAGCCTAGAATCCTTAACTTTCCGAAACAAGGCAGATAATGCCTCAGCACAAATGATAAACAGATATGGGGACAGAGGATCACCCTGTCGAAGATCCCTATGAGGAATAATAGGCCCCACATCCATCCCATTAAGAGCAATAGTATATCTAACAAAAGTAACACATAACATAGTAAGCTGAACCCAATCTTCAGAAAAACCCATTTTCAACATGAGCAATCTAAAAAAAGACCAGTCTACTCTATCATAAGCCTTGCTAATATCAATTTTCAAGACAACCTCCCGTTACGACCTCTAGTTTTTCGCTTTATATGGTGAATTACCTAAAAGGCAATTAAAACATTATTAGTAATAAGTCATCCCGGAACAAAAGCAAATTGCGAAGCACTAACAACATCAGACAAAAGTAATTTAAGTCTATTAGCAAGCACCTTAGAAATCAGTTTATAAATCACATTACACAGAGAGATAGGTCTTAGATCTTTAAGGCAGGATGAATTCTCAATCAAATAAGGACAATAGTGGTATCATTAAGCGTACTCGGGAAAAGCCTTATTATTCATCCACTGACAACACTGATTCACTATGTCATTACCAATAAGATACCAGAACTTTTGAAAAAAAGTGGGATTTAAGCCATCAGGGCCTGGGGATTTGTCAAAGTGCATTCAGAAAATGACTGTCTTAAATTCATCCGAGGAAAAAGGGGCAAGCAATATATTATTATTCTCAGCAGGAATTCTAGGCTTTATAATATTCAACACATCATCATAAATACCTAAACCTTCAGAAAAAAGTTACCAGAAGTAATTATGAACAATAGTGCTCATCCCAACTTGGTCCGAAACCCAATGCTCAGCCTCATCTTGAAGGATAGAGATGTTGTTATTCTTCTCCCTAGAGAAAGCTTGAGCATGAAAGAATCTCGAGTTTTGATCCCCATACTGCAGCGTAAATGTCTTGGATCTTTGTTTCTAGTAACTCTCCTCTTGAGTTAGTAGCTAGTTTAACTCAGATAAAAGCTGCTGATCCTACAAAACTGAATTATCACTAGCATGGCGAGCAATCAAAACAAGATTTTTTAACTCCTTAATACGTTTATAAAAGTTAGTGATTAAGGCCTTTAGCCCATTCCTGGAGAGAAGCACTATAACCTAAGAGTCGTTGCAACAAAGATAATGAGGCTGAGTTCGACTAACTATGCTCACCTTGATTCTAGATCATCCTATAATAACCAAGCGTTCTCAAACCTGAACTTCCTCTTAAAGTTGCTCTAACGACTCACAAGAACATCCAACCTTATCGGGCAATGATCTAAAACGGCAGCAACCACAGCTGATAATTTAGAATTCGGAAACATATCTCGCCAAGATTCAGTTACCATGCACATGTTAAGCTTTTCTTTCATAATTATATTCCCTTCCCTATGCCGGTACCAAGTGTAAGAAGCTCCAAAGAGGGGCAAGTCAAATAACCCACACTAATTATCAATCTTGCGAAACCCATTAATTAGATCCAGAGAAGGAGCAGCACCACCCCATTTGTCTTTAATAGAGAACAAATAATTGAAATCACCAAAAATGGCCTATGGCAGCGTATAACACTAGAAAATATTGTGAGAAACTTCCAGCATCATTTACAGCGGTTGGTTTCTAGAAAGCCATAAAAACCAGTGAGCCTCCAAGGATTTTGAGAAGATGAAATTAACATATCAATATGGTTTTGGGAATAGCCACCAACACGAATTAAATCTTTATTATTCTAAACAACAGCAAGTCCACCAGACCTTCCTAATCTATCAACTGAAACACAACAATCAAAATGAAACTAAGCCCGTAGCTCCTCTATTATGCTACTGTGAACTAATGTTTCTATCAAAAATAAAACATCAGGCTTGCTACTCTTAATAAGCTCCTGAGGAGCTCGAACTCCCTGGAGGTTCCCTAAGCCTCGGTAGTTACAACTGACGTAAATCATTGTGCTTGGCGTGCCTGCTCAATAGGCTTCATTGTTTGAGAATTAAACACCTAAACCAAGGAAGGCATAGCAGAATCTTCAATGATAGAGGTAGGATTAGAAGTTGGCGTCACTCTTGGCCTTTTCTTGGACTCATCCACAATCATAGCATTGTCCTCCACAGATACTAAGTCCCTGCCTTTAGTCGTAGACACTTCCATATTAGAAACTGTAGGAGAAATAGACTGCATGTTCTTGGGCACACTAGAACCTGCCAGTTGAGATGAAGACGGAGAAGGAATAAGAAAAGAACTTGATCGATCTCTAAGGAATCTGTCCCCAGTATGTGACCCCTATTTGTTAGCTACACAAAGCCATGCACCCCAAGCCTTCTCAAACACACCATCCGGATCCTCAAAAACTAAGTCACAGAATTATTCTGTGTGGCCAAGCTTTTCGCAAATGAAGCAAAAATTTGGAAGCTTCTGATATTTAAAGTTGAGTTGAACCACAGTACCATCATGCGGTCGAAGCTTCTTTCAATGCTTCAAGGGGAGTCGAACATCAAAGGTGGTTTTTAGTCTCATGTGTGTCCTCCAAACCCCAGTAGTCACAATAGTATCATAGTCTTGAAACGTCCCAATAAAATCACCAAGTTGTCGCACCACAACTTCATAAGATAACCATAATTGCAAATCATATACGTGAATCCAGAAGTCCACGCGATGGAACTCTATTATCGTAGGATCCATGCCCTTCTCCAAATTGTTCAAGAGCAACAGATTATTGTTAAAGGACCACGGTCCCCGTGAACCCTACGAAAATCGAGCACGTGGAAAAATTGAAAGAGATAACTGCAGTTACTTAGATCCTCAATACATATGCCTCGCCAAGGATGCCACAGAGTGGCCATCGTGTTTCGCATAGCCGAAAGATTGATACTCTTATCTGTGAGAACATGTCCCACCATGCAGAACTCTGAGTCGATAGCCATCACCAAAGATGGGGGCCTTTTGAACTGGTATCGCATCATCCTCTAGGTACATACAAGCAAGGCCTACCATGGTATTGTCCATATTGCCGCCGCACAGAGAAAGGAGCCAAAAACCCTAGCAACGAAGGCTAAAACCTAAAACTTGCATTAGGCAAGAGAAAGAACTTAGGAGGTGTATTGGATTAGGATTGTGTAAGATTTTAAAAGAATTGTTGAGTTTGATGGAATTGAAGGATTTCCTAAGATTTTCACAGATTCAACTAGAATTCTACGTAGAGTTTTATGGAATTAGTTTTTTTTTTTATAGATTTTGATGTAATTACATTGATTTGTATATATCTAATCAAAGTTAATATCATGACCTAACTGAACAAAGTAAAAGGTTTTAGGGCCCAATTAAAAACTAAAAAATAATGAGGGACCAAAAAGTAAATGCATCATTTTCTCCAAAATCATTTTTTTTCTTCATTAAAACCTTATCGTCGTCGATAGTGAAAGGCCTGCAACAGCCAGCGTCGCTGGTAGCCATCCTTTGCTCTTAGAACAGTCACAATGTGATTAGAAGACCATAAGCTTCTCGTCCCTTGACTGGATGATGACCCTTTCGTCGGAAAGATGACCCTTTCGTCAGAAATTCACAGATTTAAATAAGTATATATTTCACGTAGAGTGTTTATGGAATTAGTTTTTTTTTTTATAGATTTATGAATGTTAAATCTACATTATTGTAATAATTCTAATCAAAAGATTAAATCATCTATGGATCCCGTAACTGGAGACAAGAGTAAAGGTTAGGGGCCCAATTTAAAGAGACTAAAAAAATAATGAGGAGCAGCCAAAAATTAAAGCATCATTTTGCTCAAAAATCCATTTTTTTTGGCTTCATTAAAAGAACCTTTATCGTCTCGATAGATGAAAGGCCTGCAAACAAGCTCCAGCGTCGCTGGTTAGCCATCCCTTTGCTCTTAAGAACAGATCACAATGGTGATTAGAAGACCATTAAGCTCTACGTCCCTTCGACTAATGATGACCCTTCGTCGAGAAAGATGACCCTTTCTGTCAGAAAATTCACAGATTTAAAAAGTAAGTATATATAATGTAGTAATTATATATATATAAGTATATATATATTTTAAGAACCGAAAAACTAGCAACCACCGGCTAGTCGAGGACCTAGCGCACAACTGGCGCATATATATATATATATTTAAAACCGAAAACTAGCAACCACCGCTAGTCAGGACCTACGCCAACTGCCAGAGCTCATGCAAGGAGCTAGTTTTATATTAATTTAAAACCGATGCACTGCTTGTTGGTTGCAGTTCACTGAGCCTAGTGGTCTATCTACAATAATGACATATTGTATTCTTTAGTTCTTTAACTATTTCAAAACTTTTTCAATTTTTTTATTTAATTAAATCATTATTTAATTGAAACGCATACCAAAAAAATAATCGAATTAATTCTAAAAATTTGCAGCACCATTAATTCAATATGCTCTCTTTAATAAATTACATCTTTATTCTTAAATAAACGTGTTAATCCCCCAACCTAACCCGCATGTTAAACACCACACATTTATATCGCTAAGGTTAATTAGTGAGAGTGATGAACTCGTTGATTAATATAAATTTCAGGGATTGAATGGTAATGTAACCTTTATTTAAACTAAAGACAGAGGATCCATTTGCTTCCGGAGTAACTGAAAAAGAGGCTTTAGCTTAGTAACGACACAGTTATTTGTGCCCTACCTAAACAAAGGGTTTTAAGCCGACGGAGAAAGAAATGGAGTACAGAGACGAGTACAAGTTTCTTCAAATAAGAGATGCAATTGCTTCCATCAACCAGAAAGTCAGCCTCATCGGCGCCATTCTCGAGTTCGGTTTACCTAAAAAAACCAGAGGCACTGGTATCTCTCTTTTCAACTTTTATTCATTAGTCAAGCTAAAAAATGGTTACTTGAACTGGCTATGATGACAAAAAAAGGCCGGACTTACGGCTGCTACCACTAAGTTTGCTTTAGTTGGTTTTGGTAGTAGATTGATGAACCTTCTGGTTAAAGGTGTTAGTTCTGAGCCAGAGTTCTTTGTTTTTCTTCTTCTTGTTCTTCCCCTTCTTCTTTTTATTCAATAAATTTTGACTTATGTCTCATTTGAATTTTGTTTGGAAATAATTTATTAGCAATTTTTTTAATTAATTTTTCAGATTGGTGCTGTACACTGAAAATAATTGATGAATCATATCCAAAACCTGGTTTATCAGTTAATGTTTTCGCGTCAAGTATGGAAGAACTCCCTCGTATTTCCTCTCTTGGAGATATAATTCAGCTTTCTCGTGTTGTGGTAATAATTCTAATTTCCTTGGAAATTTTGTTTCCTTCATGCTTGTTTTTTCATGGGCAAAGGCAATTCTATTTTTAATATAGATATTCGGCCTGATTGCTTTTGGTTGGAATAACAAGTTTTGGGCTCCAATAATACTTTTCTGGGGGCGAAATTTAATAAGAGTATTAATGTGTTTTTTACTTTTCAACATAGTTATTTGTAATGCAGAAAATGTGGGGGATTTTCTGTGTTAGGTGCTCTAATTTGTTATCTGTGTGGAACGGTAAAGAATTCTTCCTGGAAAAGTTTTCCAGCAAGACTGAAATGCTGTTTGTTTAGCCTTTCAAATGAAGCGTGTTTGTAGCTTATCGCATGACTTTGGCTAGATTTTGGTGTAAATGTATAATTTCTTTTTGATTTTTTACAAAATTACTATTTCAATTACTAGAACTCAACTCATAAGGACATCTTTTGCTTGAGGAAGGAATTCATTTTTTGTATGAATATTTAGCTGACAAAGCATTAATGAATTTCAAGTATTCCAAAAAGTGAAGTATCTATGTGTGTTTGCAGATGAAGATCCATCATGGAGAAGTAAATGCTGTTTTCAACAAGGCATTCTCTTCTTTTGCTTTGTACGAGGGAAAAGACAAAGACGGTCCAAACTTTCTTCCTTATCAGCATTCCTTAAAATATCACCCTCCAAACTTTCTTCCTTATCAGCATTCCTTAAAATATCACCCTAGAGGCCGGGACTCAAAGTTCATAGCAGGCTTGAGAAAATGGTTTACTGATCTCTGTCTCGATGAAGGTATGATGATATTTTGTAACTTGGAGGTTAATGACCGTTGGCTCTTGTCTTATTTTTCTTATTGTTTGTCAAGAGCAGTTCAGTTAGGCACTTCTAATTTCATTGGCATGAAATGCATTTGATCTTAATTTTTTGGATGAATGGTGTTCCGAATAAAACAGCTTGAAATTTAGCTGGCATCTATTTTGTGCAAAAGATTTTTCTGAATAATTTCCCCCATTTTCTATTGTTTGGGCCATCTAATACTTGAAGAAAAAAATGGTCAATGGAGATGCTTTAATGAAAAAACCATTATTTTTTGACAAAAACTTTTATTCTCAGTCAATAAGCACGTTTGCTATGATGCTTCTTGTTGCTTAAATTCATTTTAGGAAATTTGAGAAGTTCTTAGAAGTACGCATGCATCAAGTTATTTTTCATAGAAATGAGCTTACGAAGTGATTTTTGTTGAAATCTTTACAAACTTACAAAAGTTATTTTTCTCTCTCTGTTCTTGTTCTTTTTCTTTCTTCTTCAATCTCATATGTTCTTCCTTTCCTTGCCATTTCTCTCTCTTTTCTTTCTCTACTTCTTTTTGGTTCTGCTTATCATCTTTTTTTCAATTCATTTCTTTTCTTCTCTTTCCTTTTTTTCCCCTCATCTTTTCTACTTTTTTCTTATTCTCCATCTTCATCTTTTTTTTCTTTTTCTTATTTGTGCTTTTTTACTAATTTTCTTATTTAGAATAGTGTTATTAAAGTTTAATTAGTATAATTACTAAAATGCAATTAGTATGTTAATTACAAATAAGAAACAAAAGAAATTGCAATTTTGCGCTATATTACCTACTGGTTCCAACAAATTACTAATCAAGTAATTTAAATTTAAAATATTAAAAATAAATAATGCTGAGCATGTTTTGGAGAGTATTGAATATTACCGACAAAAAAATTATGCCATTATTCTGTAGGTAGTATTAGTTACCCATAAAATTTTAGAATTTACCTACAGAATTTTCTGTAGGTGATCTTGATTTTTTTTTTTTTTTTTTAACTTTATGCCATTATTCTGTAGCGTAGTTATTAGTTTACCCCATAAAATTTTTAGAATTTACCTCACAGAATTTTTCTTTGTAGGTGATCTGATTTTTTTTTTTTTTTTTTGGTAGTGATTATGGTTGGTTTAAGGATGGACATTGAATTTTTTCAAAAAAATTGGTATAGCTTCTACTACTCCCTGTTCTTTCGAGATGTTATTTATTTTAAGGTCCATACTAGCTTCTGGTTTTTTTATAGAGAGAATGAAGAAGGAGACAGAGCTGTCCATTCTCTTGCCTCTTGGCCACAGCGCGCCTGGAGACACCCCACAAAACCCATCCCCACACTTTTTTTTTTTTTTTTTTTGGTAGTGATTATGGTTGGTTTAAGGATGGAACATTGAATTTTCAAAATTGTATAGCTTTCTACTACCTGTTATTTGAGATGTTAAATTTATGTTGTAGGTCCAACTAGCTTTACGTTTTTAAGAGAGATGAAAGAAGGAGAAAGAGCTCATTTGCTTTGCAAGGTGAGACAAACATATTAATATATCCCTTTTCATTGAGGTTGAGTTTGGAACTCATTGACTTTCACAATAAAATGGTAATATTATATTATAAAACCATTTTTATCTCTGAATATTGATAATTTCTTCATCTTTTAATGTTCCATCATGTTAAGGTCCTTCATGTAAGTGAGGTTTCTAAGCAAGTCTGGATGGCCTTTGTTTGGGATGGGACTGATTGCCCACCAATCAACATTGACTCAAAGTGAGTTTCTATGAACTATCATCATATGATAGTTTTTGTTTAGCATTGACACCAATGTGACAATTATCATTGTTTGATAGTGACATGTTTCTATAGTTTTGTAATTGCATGTTGAAGAAAGGCGAATTAAAATTTTTTGGTATTTATGGTGTACAACTACAATGATTTGTTAAGTGTTAGAATGTTGAAGAAATTGCTCAGATGCCCATAGTGCGCATGTCTCCTTAGTGAGGTTTTCCATAGGAGAATGTGTGGCACACAATGCCCACAAGGCTTATCAAAGGGGTTTGATTATGGATATTCACAAATTTGGAGTTCTCTTATTAGTTCCTCAACTGATGCTAATCCAGATTCCAGCATTCAAGTTTAAAAGAGATTCAGACATGGGTATACAGGAAAAGCAAGATTAGGTGATGTCCAAGGCACTAGTCACGCTCACCAAGAATTAGTGGCATATTCAGCGGATGGTATTCCTTTGGAATATGGTGCTAGAACTGTTGTCGTGCGCCCTTACCATTATCCTCATGCTCAAAAAGCTGAAATTGAACAACAGTATTCCACCATTTTGCAACAAGGCATAATCCAACCAAGCCAATCTCCTTCCTCTTCACCGGCACTCCTTGTTCCAAATGTTAAGACAATCGAAGGCAAATTCCCTATCCCAGTGGTTGATGAGCTGCTGAAGGAATTGTATGTTGCAAAATATTTTACCAAATTGGATTACGTACCGGATGCCATAATGTTCGGATGTATGGTCCATATATTGAGAAAACAGCTTCTCGGAATAATTACGACCACTTTGAATTTCTAGCGATGCCGTTTGGTCTCTCAAATGCTCCTTCCACATTTCAAGCCTTATGAATGAGGTATTTCAGCCTTACCTAAGAAAATTTGTTCTGGTGTTTTTTGACGATATTTTGGTTTACAGTAGCACATGGGTATAGATGACACATTGGTTAGTGCAGATTCTAGTTGCAAACTTAAGGTCGAGGTTGAGCATCTGATAAATTCAACACCTTGAGGGAAGGAGAAATGAAAATGTCTTAGGATGCTAATAAGGTTAGAAATGTGCGTATAGAAATTGATGTGGCACTTAAATGCATGAGGCATGAGCAAAATTTAATGGTTCTTATAGCACACCAACATAGCTGGAGGCATGGTTGTCAAAAATGCGAGTTGAATCATATGTCCAACTATCCAAAAGGTGTTCAATTGGACATAAAAATGCAATTTCTCGAAATAGTTAGTTGTTGGTGAGACCACTGAAGTCGTTATAATCAATGGAAATGTTAAACTAGGATTGATTTTAATTAATGACCAAAAGATTCAACTCTCCCCTTTTTTCTCTCTTCTCAGCGATACTATCAGAAGACATAAGATTGTAACGCTATTTTTTGTGATTTTGTGATACTGATTCTTGAAACAAATTTGAATCATCAAGATTGAAGCATATATGAACTTAAGGAGTTATCATCTAAAGTATTGTCTTTAGCTGCTCTCCATGGCTGTCAACTGGTGAGCCTAATTCCTAAAGGTTGCCTCTTCATCTAGAATATTATGCTTTTTTACTTTGGAATTTGCTTCTGTTCTGAGCTACTTATATTCTCATTAGAAAGCTATTAATGTTGTCTGTTTTGAACCACAGAATGGAAAATGAAATGGATTGTCCACTGCCCTTGCAAATGGAACCTGTACCTTTGCCAAGAGATTTATTATGTATGTTTCCAACCACAGGTTCAATTTTACGGGTGATTATTGACAAAGGCAATGACAAGCATGTTCTCCACTTACTCAGTATTGGTAAATGGGTGAAATTTCTCAGCATACTCTGTGAGGTGCATGTAGGATTATGGCGTGGTGTGTTGACGCCCTTAACAAAGCTACGTTACATATCCGATGACAACTGTCTTGTTTTAGGGTGCCAGAGGTGAGTAGATGATCTCTTTTCAGTGACATATATATGTCCAAGCTCCAAATTTTGTAATTGAAGATTAATGTGCTTATCTTTGAATATTTATGTGAGCTAGGTCTTATAATGAACGTTTGTCATCGGAATTGGGGCGCATCCCATATTGGTGCTTTCCTTGGTGTTCGACACTTACAGGTTTCGCATATTGAGTGTGTTACATTGTTTTTCTTATTCTTGGTTGTGTGATTCCCCTCTTTTGGGAGTTTCATCTTTGCAGCTGCAAGCTTTATGATGATTATGATCTATTTGTATGTGTACTTTCCTCAGAAGTTGATTATGACCATGCTCCTTTTGTTTCGTTGATGGATGCTCTCGCTTGTTCAAAGGTATGATGTTTGTTGCTCTCTAAACTTGTTTTTCAAGTTAAGAGATGTATCTAAGTCTTCATATTGACTACCTAACCATTACGGTTCTTTTTCTTTTTTGACTCCCATGGAAACTCTTTTTAGTTCAAGGAATTGCTATTCTTCATGGGTTATCAAGTAGGCCATTTTTCTCTTGCGAAAGTGTATTTACCTTTACCTTTGTCAAGCAATGTGTAGTGGACCATTGTCTGGCGCAATGTTAAAAGTTTTGGTTACAGCCTTTGAGGATTGAAGTTTCAGTCTTATTACTTACCTTCGCAGTCCAAGGACCTGTTTATTTGTGGAAGAAAATCTGTTTTTCATCTTCAGTTTTTTGTTAAAAACTTGAAAAATATGTTCATTTGTTAAGAACAAAAAATTATTTTCCAATTTGGAGAATTAGAAAACTTGTTCATTTTACAATTATTTTATAGCATGAAAAGAATGAAAAAAAGAAAGGAACTGAGTAATGGGGTTAGAACCCAAACATAAGGGTAAAAATGATAATAAAGAGTAGTAAGGAGTGCATCAGTTGGTTTGCTACAAAAATTCCAAAAAATAAGTGAAATTAATGTACTGCTAAACTAAACTGAAACACTCTGTTGGTGCTAAGGGGTCTGGCTACTAAAGGGCGCTTTCAGTGGATATTTGCTCCATCCATAAGGATCGCACTCTAAACCTCACTTAAGAGAAAGGAATGCTAAACCACTCATCCAACACTAGTTTGTTACCTTCACTTTTATTTTTTATTCACTTTCACTCGCTCTTTTTAATCCCCATTTTTCTGCAACTAAAACCAAATCAATGAGGATAGAGAACTGGGAGGTGGAGTAATTGGACTTGTCTTAGTGGAAGAGTTGGTGAACTGTAGTCGATGAGAGTTGTACCCATATCCATGTGAAAAGTGGAATTTGTTTACCTTAGGTTTAGAAATTCTAGGACCTCTCTCAAATAAGCATTATGCGAGAGGTTTTTAGAACTTCTGACATTTGAGCCTTTAACTTGTCCAATTCGTTTGGTTGGTGGTAAGACATTACAGTCTACCACTAACCTTTAATGTTTGCTTTGAATTTTATTAGCAAATTGAAGGCATTGAAGTTCTTTCGTTCATCATCTCATTTGTATCCCCATAAATCCTCAATTTGATGCTTAGATAATCTCTAATTAGTGTGACGAGTCTTAGCTTTACATCTATAACAATAAGAATTGTGAGCGACTTGTACTGCAGTATGACAGGATTTAAACCCATGGGAACTTTCCAACCCTTCAAGAATCCTGTGTCTCTGAATTTCTTCCTGACACGTCTCACATAATATTGAATCATATTGTGAAGAGAAGAGAAAAATTGAGAGAGAGAGAGAGAGAGAGAGAGAAGTTTGATGCATTCAGCTTGATAATTCCCTCAAGCTTGTTAGTGTATAAATAGTACAAAGAATGATACTATATGGGAAATGAATCCCTGAATTACTACCTAATTTGCAGCATAATAATCACAGAGTCTCATCACATGATCTCAGCACTAATTTCAATATTCTAACACAATGGAAATCATAGGTCAAATAGAAGTTCTCCGAGTAATTAAGATGAGCCAAATTTGTTTAACAATGAACAGATTGAGGGGAACGCTTTCCAAAAGAAAAAGGTTAATGATATTTTCATTTGTAAGCATTAGTAAATCAAGATATGAACTGCAATTTAAATTTTAGCATCCAACTTGAAATCTCCTAACTATCAGAGAGCACCACTCTAATATATCCAAATTATGGTTATTTGGAAAGGTGGTTGTCTTTTGGATGTGCTTCTTGTTAGTTTCTTTGAATTCTTAAGCAGTGGTAGCTCTTGGGTTGTTGTTGAATTTTGGGCTACGACACTGTTGAGGAATATGCTTGTGCTCATAAAAATCGAAAAGCATAAAACTGTTGAGCATACAATAGGAATATGCTGCAGCTGCATGTAGCTCGTATCATTAAGTATTCGTCAACTTTCAAACTTGCAGGTAACAGCTAAATTCAAGTGTGTAGTACGAGTAGTGGCGGCATTTCCATGGCAACCCGAGGATTTCTGCGCTCATCTTAAAACTTATGGGATTAGACTGACCTTAGAGGATCCAACTGCCCGAATTCATGCTTTTTTATTCGGTGAAGATGGGGTGAGAACACGTTCTTTCTAAAATTTTCATTTATTATCAAGTAATACTGACAAATTAAAGTAGGTAGCGAAAGACATTCTCTTACTCACATTATTGTACTCTTAGACCTCCCTTTTTACTTCTTCCAGAACTTATGGATCTGTCTGCTTTTTAACTGTTGAGAATATAGTGTCCTGGATTTTTTATATCCACATGGTTAAATTCATTCTGTGATCTTGATTGATGATAGGAGAAGTTTTTTGATGGTTATCCCTCCATTGATGTATTGAGGGGGAAGCGAAACACATTGCTTGGGGTGGCTGCAAATGAGGATGCTCCCAGAAGTCCACCATGGATACAGTGTTGCCTAAAATCCTATTACCTTGATAGAAGTGATCCTTGGGGAAGTAGGCACTTCAGAATCTTTGGCACCAAGCATGTTAATTAAGCATATTGTGCAGTTTAGTTTTTTGATAAGAAAAAGGACATCTTACTAGATGATTGCTGATTTTCAAGTAATGTTCATTTTCATTTAAGAGAAAAAGTAAATTTTTATAAAAATTAAAGCCTTTGTTTACTTCCTGGAATGAAATAGAAATAAACATGATAACCAGTTATATATTGTCTGTTATAAAATTGAAAGTATAATAAACTAATTTGATATCTAGAAATTCAATTAAAATGTATGGATGCGGTTTATTATTTTATGGAATGATTATTAATAATACATTTAAATTATAAGTGGTTAATATCATGAAATAATTATTTTATTTTTACAGTTCATCTTATTTGAGGCATTTGGTTTCCTTTTTTTTTTATTTAAAGGAAGAGATTAATTTGATTGATTATTAATAATACTTAAATCAATAGTGATAGACACTGCCTGATTGGGATCCCCTATTCAAGGAATCGTGAATAACAGAAATATGATGTGGGCTTGATTTGAGGAGATAATGTACGGATATCATTCTCCCATTGTTTGGATAACCAAATTGACACCAATAACTTGTATATAATGACAAATCCATTCCCTGAAAAGGTTAATGTTAATTCAAACTATTAAATATAATTAGAGTATCAATATTCCTTTAAGATTATCATATTTTTGAGACTATAAAATTGGTGTAGTCAACGTGGACCGGGCAAAATCACTACACCTTTAGAACATTCACTCGCCTCTCTCACCCTATCTATTCAAACTATTAAATATAATTAGAGTATCAATATTCCTTTAAGATTATCATATTTTTGAGACTATAAAATTGGTGTAGTCAACGTGGACCGGGCAAAATCACTACACCTTTAGAACATTCACTCGCCTCTCTCACCCTATCTAATGTCCTAACAACCCCCTTGAAACAATGGAAAAGACAAATGCTCCAGGAGCTAGAGACGCTAATAGAGCAAGCGGCTCAATTGAAAGGTTAATACCTGCACCCCCATGTGTCTCAACATTTGACCCATAGGCAGTCGTTATGCTCACTCAGGCTTATAATGACTTTGCAGCTGTTCTACAGAGAATAATTGCTAAGCCAGTGTTGCAAATTCCTCCTGGAAGGTGGACACCGAATCAATATCGCGATTGATGAAGGCGACATGGCTAATAAGACTTTAGGAGATGAGATGGGAGATGAAGACTCCTCCTGGCACATAGACACCCAGAACAAAACACAAAACAACAAACCCATGTCAGGCTCACTCAGGCTTATAATGACTTTGCAGCTGTTCTACAGAGAATAATTGCTAAGCCAGTGTTGCAAATTCCTCCTGGAAGGTGGACACCGAATCAATATCGCGATTGATGAAGGCGACATGGCTAATAAGACTTTAGGAGATGAGATGGGAGATGAAGACTCCTCCTGGCACATAGACACCCAGAACAAAACACAAACCCATGTGCAGTCTACTCCCCTACTCAAAAATATATATCGTAACGATGAAGAAGAATTGCGAGCGAAAACCCTACAAATTTTGAAAACTTCGAGAGGCAGGAGATAACATTGACTTAGGGGTGAGGAATGATTCACCACTAATCCCAAAAGTCATGTCAATATATTTTCCACATAAGTTCAAGATGCCTACTTTCAAGACATATGATGGGACTACTGACCCTCAAAGTCATTTGGCGAATTTTTGCACTGTGATGCACATCCAAACGACGGTGGACACATTACTATGTCAAGCATTCCCCATAGCGCTGCTAACACAAGAATGGTTCCAAATGCTCAAGACTGGATCCATAGGCAATTTTGCTTAGTTGGCGGCCTCATTCAAAGCCCGATTCATCACCTGCATACCAAGCAAGAATGATATATCGGATTTGATAGACTTAAAGAGGGCGGGCAATGAATCCCTTCGAGATTACATCGCAAAGCTCCAAAAACTTGCCATGCAGATAAAGGATTTTAACACTGAAGTGGTCATTAGTGCAATGGCTAAAAACTGTGAGTATAACAAACTCTTTGATTCACTGAATATTGACAGGCCCTATTCTTTTGTAGAGTTGATGTCCCGAGCCAATAGCTTTGCTTGGCTTGATGAGGCCTGGAAGGCCAAGCAAGCACAAAGTAGAAACGACAAATCCAAAAGAAGATCAAATAAACATAGGGGATTCTCTCCTATAAGAGTAAGCAAACTGAGCAGAATAGGCCGAGCTACTCCTTACAGTCTCCCTACTCACGCACAAGCACTCCAACAGCAAGAGAGGTCAACTTCACTCCCCTTATCTAAGATCCGGACAGACATCCTTCGATGGCTGAAGGACAACCAAGAGGAAATTCACTTCAACTATCTAAGGAAGTTGAGAGAAGAATCCCCAAGGTAAAGGGATAGAAACAAATACCGTGAATTCCATAAAGACATTGGCCACGACACTAATATGCTGGCAGTTGAAGAAGGAGATAGAACATCTGATCTAATGGGGAATCCTAAAGAAATTCATCAGGAAGGAAGGAGGCCAAGAGAATCGTACCGAGTCAGTGGCCAAGTAATAAAAGAGGGCAGAAAAACAATCGGTAAGAATTGAACCCATTGGTACAATTAACATGATCTTTAGTGGTGTTGCAGGGGGAGATAGTACGTCGACAGGAAAGAGGCATGCTCGAGAAATTTACTCAATCAAGTCGAAATACCAGCAGAGCCTTTATGCAAGCCTATTAGTATCTCTGAAGAAGATGCAAGATATGTCCACTTCCCACATTCTGACGTCTTAGTGGTGGAAGGTTTAATGGAGAACAATAAAGTCAGAAGAGTCCTCGTAGATGATGGTAGCTCGGTGAATCTAATAACCTTAGAAGTGTTCAAGGCCTTAAATCTCGACGTCACCAAGCTCAAACCAATATGAACGCCTTTGGTAGGGCTAGCAAGAGGACAAGTGTCGGTAGAAGGGAGCATAGAGATCAATATAGAACTTGGAGATGGCGAGAGCAAGACCTTGAAGGTGAGGGCCAACCTCCCAGACCAGGTGCTCGCCTCTATAGAAGATGTATTGAGAAGAAATAAGCAGAACTTTGCTTGGACAGCATCAGACATCAAGTGGATTGACCTAGACACAGTGAATCATAAACTCAACATCGACCACAACACTAAACTTGTCAAACAAAAGAGGAGAAATCACGAACGCACCTATCAGACAGAAGGTAATCACAGCAGAAATTGACAAATTCATTAATGCAGGTTTCATCAAAGAAGTCCATTACCCCGAATGGCTAGCAATGGAGTCCTTGTCCCAAAGCCGAATGGCAAGTGGCGCCTCTCTGTTGACTTCACAAATCTAAATAAAGCATGCCCAAAAAATCCTTATCCTCTCCCGAACATAGACCAACTGGTGGATTCAATGGCGGCATATGAAAGATACAGTTTCATGGCTATGGCAACAGGCTACCACCAGATAAAAATGAATCAGCAGGAATAAGAAAAAAACTGCCTTCATTACTGACCGAGGAGTACACTGTTATGAAGTGATGCCCTTCGGCCTCAAAAACACAGGAGCTACATACGAGCGACTATTCAACACAATGTTCAAAGACCAGATCGGTAAAACTATGGAGGTTTACATGGACAACATGATAGTAAAAAGCAAACGAGCTGAATAACACGCCAAAGACCTAAAAAAGGCATTCAAGGTATTATCTAAGTTTAATATGAAACTTAGCTCGGACAAATGTGGTTTTGGTGTAACTGCAGGAAAATTCTTAAGGTTCATGATATCCCAGAGAGGAATCGAGGCTAATCCAAAGAAAATAGTAGTGATCAAAGCTATGACACCTCCAAGGAGTATAAATGAAGTGCAACAGCTAAATGGAAGAATAACAGCTTTAGGCAGATTCATATTGTGCTCAGCCAAAAGGTGCATCCCATTTTACTAAACCTTGAAAAAATACGAAACAATTTCAGTGGACTGAAGAGTGTCGGATAGCCTTGGAAGTGTTGAAGGAATTTCTAAGCTCTCCTCCGCTCCTCAGTCGACCGCAGGAAGGCGAATCACTATATCTATACCTATCAGTCACAGACACTGCCATAACCTCGGTATTAGTCAGAGAATAGAGGGGAGAGCAATTTTGAATATACTATGTTAGCAAAGTGCTACGAGGTGTAGAGCTCAAATATCCTAGAATTGAGAAGCTGGTATTTATTATACTCACTGCATCTACACAGTTAAGACACTACTTTTGGACCCACACCATAGTGGTCAGAATAAACTTCCCATTGAAAAAAGTACTTCACCGAGCAGAAACTTCAGGCAGGATGGTCAAGTGGTCTATCGGGTTAGGAGAATTCGAAATATAGTCCGCTCGGCCTTCAAAGCACAAGCCTCAACTGATTTTATAGAAGAGATGACCATGCCTAAAGTACCGAGTACATCAAATACTAACTCACCACAGTAGAAGATACATATAGACGAAGCCTGTGGATTAGTAAGCGGGGGGCAGGCATCATCCTAGAAGGACAGAACAGAATACGCCTGAGTTATGCCATGCAGCTAGCCTTCCCATGTACCAATAACATGGCAGAGTATGAAGCACTGATCACTGGCCTAAAGATAGCTATGGAAGTCCGAATAGAGGATATCATAATTTTCTCCAATTCACAGCTGGTAAATCAAAAAACTGGAAAATTCATGACAAAAGAGTCGTCTATTGGAAAATACCAATCCTTAGCAAAGAACTTGCTAAGTCAGTTGGAAAAAGAAGGAGGCAGCTGGAAAATCAGATAGATCCTTCGATAATCATACAGTGGACATGGTCACCAAAGGCGTCGCAAAAAATGAAGCAGTGCCAGTAAGTGTTATGATTGAGAGACAAACATGTCCGAGCATTGAAGGTGAAGAAACATTCCCCCGTTGACTGAACCAAATTGGATGACACTTAATAAAGAATTTAAAAACAAGCGAGCTATCACCCGAATGAAGCGAAGCATTACAAGTTAGTAAACTACTCTTTGGAACGAGGTATACTATACCGAAGATCCAAATGACACCTTTGGGCAAGATGCTTAAGCGAAGACAAAGCTAGCTATGTCACCCAGGAAGTCCACGAAGGTTTTTGCAGGGCACATGAAGGAGCATATGCCACTCTAAGAAAACTCCATTTGCTCGATTATTATTGGCCCACCATAAAGAAGGATGTGCGACACTACATATAAAGATGCATACCATGCCAAAAGCATAGCAAAGTATCGAGGAAACTAGCTGCAAACATGTAGCCCATCAAGAGCTCTTGACCTTTTGCCCAATAGGGGATAGAAGTCCTAAGAACTTTCCCTGTCACTACAAGGCAAAGAAAGTTTATAGTTTCACCATAGATCATTTCTTAAAGTGGATGGAAGTAGAAGCCCAAGCTACAATAACCCCCACTCGAATCATAAAATTCTTCAGGAATGAAATATTATTCCAATATGGAATGCCGAATAGGCTAGTAATAGACAACGTCAAACAATTCGACTGCTCGGCCTTTAAAGAATTCTATTCCAATTGGAATATTAGCTTGCACTTCACCTCAATAGCACACCCACAAACTAATGGTTTGACTGAAGTCACGAACATAACTGTTTTGCTAGGTATCAAAAAGAGACTATAAGAAACTGGAACCAATTGGGCCAAGGAGTTGAATAGTGTGCTATGGTCTCACAAGACCAATCCTATAAGCTCCACAAGCGAAACACTGTTCTCTTTAGTATACGAAGCAGAAGCCATCATACTAGTCGAAATTACCCAGTAGAAGTGTGCAATCTTACAGCGAAGATCAAAACTCTTAAGTCTTTAGAATCGATTTAGACTTGGCCAAAGAAAAGAGGAACGAAACATCGGTTAGAATAGCCACCCGGTATCATCAAATGGCAAAATACCACAACCAGAGAGTCATGAAAAGACATTCGAAGTAGGAGACCAAGTATGGAGGAAGAAGGAAATAAAAACAGGATCAGTAGGAGTGGATAAGCTAGGCCCATATTGGGAAGGCCCTTTGCAAATCACACAGAAGTGGGGGCGAGCAGCTTCAAAATCAAGCCCCTCAATGGATCAGAACTTCTCGAGACTTTTCAATAACTTAAAGCATTGTTTCTTGTAAATACATGTAGAAGCATTTAGATAAAAGTCAGATTTTTTTTCACTTAGCCTTGCAAAGCCTATAGGAACAGGGTGTTCATGGGAGAGCCAAGGGGCTCGAAAGTAGTACCAAAAGGGCATTGCAAAGCTAAGTTTTTTCCTCGACTTTTACGAATAAAAAATGAGATGAAAAGAGTGCCTAAGTAAAAAAAAAAGTTCGAGCCCCTATCACTAACACATTAAAAGCTCGCAGTCTTCAAAATCAAGCCCCTCAATGGATCAGAACTTTCTCTGAGGACTTTTCCAAAACTTTAAAGCAATTGTTTCTTGTAAATACATGTAGAATGCTATTAGATAAAAGTCAGATTTTTTTCCACTATAGCCTTGCAAAGCCTATAGGAACGGGTGTTCATGGGAGAAGCCCAAGGGGCTCGGAAAGTAGACCAAAAGGGCATTGCAATAGCTAAGTTTTTTCCTCGACTTTTACGAATAAAACAATGAGATGAAAAGAGTGGCCTAAGCTTTAAAAAAAAGTTCAGAGCACCTCCATCACTAACACTATAAAGCTCTAAAGAAGAGACATATAAAGGTAAAAGTCTGACCTTAAGCAAATAAAAGTAAAGGCACAAGCCCCTATCAATAACATTAAAATCTATAATAAGAGCATTATTAAAGGGACTGCCGAAAGCTTAAGTTTTTTCCTCGACTTTACAAATAAAAAGCGATGAAAAAAGTTTTTTCCTCGACTTTTACGAATAAAAAATGAGATGAAAAGAGTGCCTAAGTAAAAAAAAAAGTTCGAGCCCCTATCACTAACACATTAAAAGCTCTAAGAAGAGCATATAAAGGTAAAAGTGCCTAAGTAAATAAAAAGGGCCAAGCCCCTATCATTAACATTAAAATCTATAATAAGAGCATATAAAGGGCACTGCAAAGCTAAGTTTTTTCCTCGACTTTACAAATAAAAAATGCGATGAAAAGAGTGCCTAAGTAAATAAAAAGGGTTGAGCCCCTATCACTAACACATTAAAAGCTCTAAGAAGAGCATATAAAGGTAAAAGTGCCTAGGTAAACAAAAAGGGTCGAGCCCCTATCAATAACACATTAAAATCTGTAAGAAGAGCATATAAAGGCAAAAGTGCCTAAGTAAATAAAAAGGGTCGAACCCCTAGCACTAGTACATGAAAGCTCTAAGAAGAAACATATAAAGACAAAGAAGCTTAAGTCAAACAAAAGGGCCATCATTAACATATTTAAACTCTATAAAACGCTTGCATATAAAAGGAGAAAAGAAGAAAGGAATGTATAAGTCAATGCATAACCCTAACTCCCACTAGAAGCACAATAAAACATGCAAGAACATATAAAAGCAAACTGCAACAATATTCAATGTACACAATAACGAATTAACATGGGCATAGTAAGAAAAATCCAAAAAAGCAAACTAAATGGACATAAAGAGTTGATTCTCATTCCAAAACATAGAAGAAGACCACATCAATCGAAGTAGAATATATATATTAAAAAAAAAGAAATAGGAAATACAAAAAGTAAAGCTATTCTATTGCAGGGCGGTCCTTAGCTACACCAGCTGAAAGTGTTGACTCATCCACAATAACCCCGGGGTTTGTAAAAGCAGTTGACTCAGGCGCATCTACCACTCTTGGACTCCCTTCAAGTCCAGAGCGTGCAACCATAGCAAGATCCTCCACATCCTCACTTAAGATGCCAGCCTTCGCAGACACTTCCTCCTCATCATCTAAGTTTTGATATGCATCAATCTGCCTAACAAAGCTACAATCTTTATCAGGAAACCTAGATTGAAGCTCAGACAATCAAATCTGACTGATGCAATAATGTATCGTTAACCGAGTGAGTGGCTAAGGCAGTAGTACCCTTCACCCAGGCAAGGTCAGCTCAAGTTGTTGGATGGTGGTAATGTGTTCTTCCTCCTGCTTAATCAACTGCTCTACCCGAGCATTGAGCCTAAGGGAGGAGTTGAGATGTGCATCCCTATCCTGGGAGATAGGTCAGATCTTGTCCTCTAATTCCCCCACAAAGCAGTTATGCTCCGGCGCTTGGGTTTGGACAGAGCTCTCTAAATTTTCAACCTTAGCATTTTCAGCCTTTAAGTCCTCTGTAAGAGTAGCGATCAACTCCTGCAATTCCCTTATGCGGCGATGGGTATCATTATTGGCACTCACCAACTAAAACATACAGAGTCACAAAAGATCACAATACATAAGCAAAAGGAGAAAAGGAAGAGAAAAACGCGAAACAACAAATGTAAGAGGAAATACCATTAGAAGCCCACTATTGATCTAATCAAGAAATGATTCCTCCTCTAGGCCCTTTAGTCGAACCAAGTCGACAGGAAGAGCACACTGGGTAGGAAAGCCCGAGTGACTTGGCCGTTGCTGACCGAGGCATCCTTCCCATGCTTCCTCCTCATTACAGTCCGCATCTCAAGCCCCTTCTCAGATATTGAAGAGGCTCATTGTCACCACCTTGTTGTCGCTTGTTTTTTCTCTTTGGCTCAAGAGTTTTCTAGCTAGTTGGAAGAGCATGGGAGACACTATGATCGTCAACTCAAAGCGCCTTAGGCCAGATCGCTGGGTTCGAGCTTCCCCTAGGGCTCTGACCAAACCGAGTGGCAATTAACTGGTCCCCATCCGCTGCCAAACGTGCTTTCATCTCTTTGGATAGTTTTGGGCCCATTTCTACAAAAAAGAAAAAAAAAGTTAAAAAGAAAAGTCAGTAATAGAATGAGAGGAAAACAATTAAGACCTAGCTCACCCTCTGTCTCCCATGTTTTCCTCTTCCTTGAGGCTCGAGGTCTCGCCCCCACAGGAATGTTGGAATCTAGTAGGGTTCAGGGCATGCCGCTTTATAACCTTAACCTGCCTAACCTCTACGGCAGTCAGATCTCGAGGGTTTCTTAGGTAAGGAGCCCCTAGACTCCACTGAGAAGGCACCCCAGAGCCTTAGGGTGATTAATAAAGAAACATTTTTCTTTTCATCTCCCATTAATCAATGAGCTTTTCAAAGGGAACATGTTGCATTCTTTCCAAGTTAAGAGGTGTGGATGGTCCTCCGGCCCTCTCTAGACAAAGTTGAACATGGCATACAAGTGATGCATGTTAAGATCAAAATTTTCTTGATCAGCCATGATATTCGCACTGAGTATCATCCAAACGCTATTAGGGGCGATTTGGCCAATAGTCAACCCCCACTTATTATAAAAGGAAGAAAGAATTTTCTACAAAGGAAATCTCACACCTGCTCGGCAGTCCTCCATATAAATAATCAAAATTTGCTGGTCCAATCCATTATTAGCTCTTATCCCTGCTGGGGGGGACCCCTGCCTTATATTTCGAGGGAATGAAGAAGCGAGTGCATGTACCCTTCAGATCCTGCTCGGTCAATATAGAGTTCAAATCCCTGACCCTCATGTTTTGTTGCCTGGAGCGAGCAGGCTTGTCCTCCCTCAATTCTAGCAATTGTTCGGGTGTCATCACATCTCGTAATTGGGGAGTGAGGAGCATGTTTTGAGACACCGAGCCTAAGCCAACTCTTGAAGCAGAAGAAGACATATCTTGCAGACTCAGCCGAATCAGTTGCATCTCATCTTTCGATTTGGAGTCCACCACTCCTAGAATAAGGTTGTTTGCCTCTAGGCCCACTTGTTCGTCCCCTAGACCCAAAAGGTCGAAAGGTTCATAAGTAGGGGAACTTCCCCTTGTTTCAACAATCGGAACTCATTTCCAGGAATTTTTAAATACAAAAAGCCAAAAACAATAAGCTAAGAACTCAAGTAGAAAGGCAATGGAAGTTACCTGAAGAACAACGAAGCAAAAGATGAGTTTGGAAGGAAAATATTATCAAGCAATCGCTAAAAGCACGAGCACAAGACTTTATATAACAGGGAAATTCCAGCAAACCGTCGCTAGAAGTTGAAGCGCCAAGGCACAAGAAGAGTTGCTTTTCAAAATTCAAAAGTGACCATCACCAAAACGACAATTAGTAAACAAAACCAACTGCTGCCCTCTGAGTAGAGGCCCACATCTGAACTCAAGGCACAAGTGTGCCTGTTCCCAGGCCCAAAAGTATGCAACAAAAGCCTCATAGCAAGCTGTGGTGAGCAGCCCTTTATCTTTGAATACAACCAGCGCACCACTCCTTATAGACCGAGCAATGATTCTGAATGAGGGGGAAGTTATTGAGCCTATCAATCAATGACATAAATGTCATCTAACCTTCAGAGGGGACATCTGATAGACACTTGCTTGACCGAGATCCCCGGATTCCTTGAATCGTGAATAAGAGAAATATGATGTGGGCTTGATTTTAAGAGATAATGCTCGGATATCACTCCCTCATCGTTTGGATAACCAACTTGACACTTATAACTTGTATGTAACGACAAATCCATTCCCTGAAAAAGGTTAATGTCAATTCAAACTATCAAATATAACTAGAGCATCACTATTCCCTTAAGATCATCATATTTTTAAGATTATCAAATAGTATTAGTAATTTGATCGGTTGGTTCCTTTTTACTATCATTGTTTTTGCTTTGAAGACTATGGCTTCTTAGTGAATTTCTCTATCTAGTTCGCTCAGTTGGTTTGAACATATTATTAGTCTAAAACACGTTGTTCAAAAGCCTGGTAGTCTTTGATTAGGGTGGTAAACGAATTAGTCTAAGTCTATTGAGTTAAAATTCAGTTTGTTAGCTTCCTTTTACAGAGTTTAAATTTAATTTTTTTACAGTTTATAGATATAAATGAGTTTATAGATTAAAAACAAAATGAAAAAATTGTGGCTTGTTTATGGGCTTAAACTTTGGCTCATTCATAAGCTTGTCGACTAGATTTCTGCGATATTTGAAAGCTCGCACTAGTTTCCTTTGTTAGATAAGCTTGATAACTAGGGTTCAGTGTAACAAAATAAAACTTTTTTTTAGCCAAATATGGAGTAATTCATGAATGATTTAATCCATTTATAATTCTATCCCGCTCATATCTCTAAATTTATAGTCATTCTTAGGAGTAAGCAAACAGGTCATTTCTGTTTGAAATAGAAAATCAAATTTTTAGGAATAATATCGCAATCGCTTTGAACTTGCTTTGTTGATTTAGCGGGTTTTTTTTTTTTTTTTTTTTTTTTTAGGAGTAAGCAAACAGGTCATTTCTGTTTGAAATAGAAAAATCAATTTTAGGGAATAATATCGCAATCGCTTTTGAACTTGCTTTTTGATTTAGCGGGTTTTTTTTTTTTTTTTTTTTTTTTTTTTTTTTTTTTTTTTGTGTGTGTGTGTGTGTGAGGTTAGTTGTAAGCCTAACCGAATTCATTTTATGGCAAACCAAACTAACGTGAAACTTTTGTGTGAATCAAAAAATTAAATTTCTTATGAGCAAGCCAATTCAACTAATGAAACTCTTAAAAAAACTACAGAAATTTCAAATTCCCGATGACAAAATTAATAGATAAATTAAAAAAATAATCAATGAAAGTGTTCACCATATATAAATATGCTTAATATAAAATAAGTTAATGAAAGTCTTAGAAAAACTAAATAAATTTCAAAATCATAACGACAAAATTGATAGATAAAAATCCAAGAAAGAAAAAATATATATATATAATTTGGTTGGTTGAAAAGAGAGCACTGGAAAAGAGAAAGCTTGGTTGATTTTAATGGATGCCGATTGGAAAAGAAAAATTAATTAGTTTCACAAATGAAGAAAGAAGTCAAAATTAATTAATTTTTATAAGAAAAGCGTTGGGCTTTTTTTTTTTCTTTTTTTTTTTTTTTTTTTTTCTATTTTGAAGTGGAATGTTAGTCGGCATAATCAACATTATGGGACCATTTAAAATTAAGAACATCAGTTAAACTTGGACAAATGGCTAACAGCTAGCTAAAGTTGATTAACAAGATTATTAACACACAGCATCAATTGATAAAAAAGTTTTTCTTTTTTTTTTTTTTTTTTTTTTTTTTTTGGGCATTAGAATTTTTTTTTTTTTTTTTTTTTTTTTTTGGGCCATTAGAACTAATTTAATACATAAAACATTTTAGAAAAAGTGTAATGTTCAATCTACGTCTGAAAAACTTGATTTTCAGCTGCCATGTCTTCTCCATTTCAGATTCCATTGGCAAAAAATGTCCGATGAGAAACACCGTCTTCTAGCTACTGATAAAAAGAATATTGCAAGGGAGGTCCTATGATCAAACATAAAGCCATAAGCATCACAAGAATGACAGACAATACACAGCCTAACATTTGGTGTCCAGAGACTTGGGACAAATAATTTATCAGAAATTACATTTTGTAAGAAAAAGAGTTGCTATGATAAAATTATTTTGATTCCTACATAATGTCTGCCAAGCGAAATCAACACTGAATCGCATTAAATCAAATCACGTATCCTCATTCAAATAAATGGTTAAATTAGGACAATAAATGCCAGACTGCTTCTATCTCCCACAACTAAACTGGTATTCCACATGTCTGTCTATGTTAAATACATGCTTCTAGCATACAAAGGTAAAAAATTTTCTTGTTTCTGTCTCCCTTTCAGTCATCCTATAGTTTGATATGCCTGAAAGCTGTTTTGCAAAGACTCAGACACCTGTACATTAATATGTTGTGATTATAAAAATTACCTTTTCACATAAATAGAGCACTGAAAGATGCAAGTTTCTGCAGAAGACCATCACTGCTGCTAATCAATTGTGTACAGGAGCAGCATGGTCAATAGGTTGCGGTGGTACATCACCATCATCACCAACACCAACATCAACAACATGCCTGCGCTGTCTCTCGCGGAGATAGAGGACTGTCAGTAGACAGACAACAAGGGTCAGTATTGTTGCATTTCCTTCCTCCATGATCACATTCTCCACCCATGCTTCAACTTTTGGGTAGAATCCAGGCAATGAATCAATCAAATCAACCTACAATAGAAACAAACACAACGGTCCCTCTACTAGTCAGTTGAGACTTGAGGATAAAATTTACAAGAAAATGCAATCAAGTCTTATACCCAATTTGATTAGAGTCAACTATACAAGTCCTTTTAGTGCCAGGTGTAACACCATTTGGCATCTATTTGGTATAACAATCTAAATGCAGTTTAGAGTTATTACCATGTTAAATTAAAAGCATTAATCCTTAAACAAAACCAGATACCAATTTGTTATAGAAGATTAACCAACTGTTAAAACTCAAAACTCCTATTAAGAGAATTCAGGTTTGACAGTTAGAACAGGAGGATGGGGAGTCAGAACTAATAGGCATGAAGGGGAATGAGAGCACTTTAGAGGAAGAGAAGGGAGGAGAAAATTTTGAACTGATCATTTTCGGGAAATTAAAAAAATTACCTGTGAACAGGAAAGGAAGAGATATTTTAATTTAATACTTCATTTTGATGGCTGGGAGGGGAAAGAACTTAATATTGAAAGAACAAATAAATCCATATCATTAATTTTAAATTGTCAATAAAATTCTAAGGATAAAACAGAGAATATGTTTACACCCTAAATTGGGATATAACTTTCAACTCCTAGGATGGAAATCATTATTATTTTTTCCTCTTCCACTTCTAAAAGTTAAATGCCAAACAAAATTCGAGGGTGATTTCCCCTCCATGACCTTCCTTCACCCAAAATTCATCCATGCATAGTGTTAGGAAGCATCCAACTTGCATATACAATCAAGCATTGGAACAAAGGGGGAAATTTTTTAATTTAATAAAATTGAAAAGGGACCCAAGTGGTTTTTCACATACTTATTTAGTCGTTCTTTTAATAGCATCAATCTCATCCCTATACTTTCTCATAAAAGCCCTCTTTCCACCCATACTAAATGCAAATGAGAATAAAGTTCAAGAGGAACAAAAATAGATAAAACATTTAATAAATGGCAATATTGCCCTAACGTTGCACAAACATTTAGAAAAATAAATGACAGGTTCTCCATCCCCCAAAGGAAAATCAATGTAAAAATCATAATATGATAAGACAAAATGTTTGATTTGTTGAATGGAGGACAAATTGAAGCTACTTGGATAGATTATCATTTTTATACCAAACAAAACTGTTATGGCGCTGCTTGACTTAGGGTAGTTTTACTGCTATTTACGGTGTTTTTATTTAGTTATTCAGTGTTTATCATGTTATTATCAGTTTCTTTGTTAGTGGCTATTAGTGGGGTGGTTAATGTGGTTAAGCAAAGTAGACTTTTGTAATGGGTTGTTTAATTTAGTTGGGTAGTGGGGTAGTTTTAGCCTTTACATTTAGTTGTTTAAAAAGGCTGTTATATAGAAAAATGTAAGCAGAATTTTATAAAGGTTTTGATTCCCTAAAACCCAGAAGATTGTAGAGTTCTCTCTTAACGAGCTCTAGGAGATTGCAGATTCTCTCTAAGTTTTCTGTCACCACTGATAGAGGGAAGAAACTCCTTCTAAGATACCATCTAAACCGATTCCCCTAATCAAAGACCATAACTAGATTAATTTGGGACCGATAACAATTGGTATCAAGCCAACAGTTATGGGCGAATCTGTTAAGACCAGCTTACAAACTCTTTCAATTTACTCTTAATCCGAGCAGCAGCAGACCCGTAATGAGAAGGTTGAACAACTTCATGCCAAATTGGATGCCATGTCTTTTGACTTGGAATCCATAAAGAAGGGGCTGACTTCTTCAAGTGCTAAAAGTTAAGCACCGAAAGCAAAAGGTCCAGTAGGTTCAGCCCGTCTAGAATCTCCTAAGGGCACTACAACTATTTCAAAATTGACAGAGTTGGATGTTCTTGGACCACCTATGAGTAATAATTCAGGAAAGTTGGCAAAATTGGAACAACCTAAAACTGCCGCAGAGCGTATAGTTTTCCAGCAAATGTTTCAAGTCTCAATAGTTCTGTGTATAAAAGATAGAGTGGAGCAAAAGAAAGAAATAAGAACAGAAATAATCAAACATCAATTGTTAAGCACAATTGAGGGCTTTTGCTTGTGGATTTGGCAGCCTCTAAATGGGAAGGGGAGTGGGAAGAAAAGCAATTCGAGAATGAACATAGAGGAACAATTAGAGGAGGCCATTTGATCCAGGCAATATTAATTAAAAATATAGAAAGCACAATAAACAGTTCCTTCTTTGACAAAGAATAATAGAGGGTGAAATAAGGAATTCTGTTTTGCATCAACATTTTCAACAAGTTTTTGAGATTGCCATGTCATTCCACCTTGCGCTTGAGGAAAGCCGCTTTTCGAGGAGCGGGTGTAAATGTTATGCCGGCGCTAGCTTGATTAGGGTAGTTTTACTGCTATTTTACGGTTGTTTTATTTATTATTCCAGGATTTATTAATCAATGTTATTATCAGTTTCTTTGTAGTGGCTCATTAGTGGGTGTTAAGCAAGTAATTATTGGTATGGGTAGTATTAGTGGGTAGTGGGTAGTTTTAGCTTTACATTAGTTTGTAAAAAGGCTGTTATATCAGGAAAAAATGTAAGCGAATTTTTATGAAAAAGGTTTTGAGTTCCTAAAACTCAGAGATTGTTAAGAGCTTCCTCTCTTAACGAGCTCTAGCGAGATTGCAGATTCTCTCTAAGTCTGCACCACTGATAGAGGGAAGAGAAAACCTCCTCTAGATACCCATCTCAAACGCCGAGTTCCCCCTAATTCAGAAGACCCATAACTAGACCTATTTGGGACATAACAAAAAACAGAAACTGATAGAGGGAAGAAAACTCCTTCTAAGATACCCATCTCAAACCCGATTCCCCTAATTCAAAGACCCATAACTAGATCCTAATTTGGGACCATAACAAAAACACAGAAAGAAGTGACCATTGAGGATGTATACAGAGTGCAAGGACCAAATAAGTTGGACATCTTGAATGTAGGAACTCATGAGCTAAAAATCCAAAAGATATTTAATGCAAATTAATTATCCAAAAGTATTGTTTATAGTTACACAATTCTTATTCTACTGCAACTAGTTAAAACAGTTAACACATGAACTTAACCAATTAAGTAAAACTGAATATTCACCAAAAAATCCATTCATACTTTTCTGCCATGCTTATTACCATAAATTTTTGGGAAGCTAGGATTTACATGTTCCATTATTTTGCAACATTTAAAACATCTGAGCAGGCACATAAAGTGATTAATAGGGAGGTGGCAGGAGAAGAAGAAAAGTAGGTGTTCAACTGTTATACATTTGCTGGCGATTAGATGCACTAAATAGTACAGCCCAATTAAAAGCAAACAAGTGAAGAATATAAACTGGAGCGATAAACTCACCAGAAAACTGTCTGCATAGTTCCTTCGTACCCACAAGCTTGTGAGGGCCAGTGTAACAGGCAACTTAGCTGCAGGATCAATCTCTAGGGCTTGATCATAGTAACGCTTTGCAAGATGAAGATCATATGGAAGTCCTTGACCATGCTCATGCATGTATCCAAGGTTGAACATGGCTTGTGCATTAGATTGAGATTTGGCATGCATGTAAGCCTCTGCAGCGCGTTCATAGTCTCTTTCGGTACCCTGAGAATGGAAAAAAAAGAGAACCCAACAGAATAAATTATTTGAATTTCATAGATCCTGAAACCAAATGATCCAAAGAGACTGGAGAATCATACCCGACCATAATAATATGCATCACCAATAAGCAAAGCAGCATGTTCATTACCCTGCTCAGAAGCTTGCCACCACAATGAATGTGCACGCTGGTGCCTTTCTGCATCAGTACAAAATCCAGATTCTCCCATGCACATGCTACGCTCCCCGTATTTGTCTAGAATCCATGCAGCATTACTTTGGGCAATCTCATAACCCAGCTCAGCCATCCTTGAATATAATACGGATGCCTTGCCCACATCACCTTTTAGGTATGACTCCAGTGCCCATCTAGACAAGGTACTCCATGGTCCTCGTTCTGCAACCAGTTTATATAATGCAGTAGCCTGGAATGAAGAAAATCTCAGTTGTTAATAGATGGTTGATACATATTAAAACACCTGCAACATATCCTGAGTGATGCAATCTCAGAACATAAACATAGATACCAATTATTTGCTTCTGGCCACCTGATGTTACCCATTTACCATCACCTCAGGTTCCAAAATGAAGACTTAGAAACACCAAAAAACTTAAGAAATAGAAAACCGAAGGCTAACAAGTCCAACTGTACTTGGCGACGAGGAAAAAGAGGTGAAGATCAGTTTGAAGACAGATATTGCCATATTACCATGAGCCTGAAGGTACTAGACAGCTACGTACCTAGACAACACATTTAAGACATATGATGTAGAGCTGCCAAACAATATTAGTATCTGGTTAAAACAAGTCAAATTCAAAAATATCCAAAGAATGACCAACTAAGTACTAGCAAAGGTTAAAAAACTTTCGTGCGTATCCAACTTTTAGCCGATCATGATAAGAAGCCATATTTATGCTCTACAGGTGCAAGAATACTATGTCTATCAGCATATCCATCTAATACCATCTTAAAAGCACACCTCTTCCATTTGGATAACAATACAAAAGATTTCTGCGTACACATTAACCTATATGCTATTTCTATGACACACTAGCACACATTTTCTTTATGCATCAACATCCACCCAAAAAGAGAAAGTACTATCTCTCCAACTCTTCATGATTTTCCCATAACCACCTCAATTCAATCCCAAAGGGCCTGAACTAGTTGGGGTCGGTAAAGTCAATCTGTTTCCTCCAGGCCACCCCATAAGGCTAGACCTTCAGAAAGGTCTAGGGCCAGTAAATCCTTTCTCACTACTTCCCTCCACTGCATATCAGGAGAGAGAGAGAGAGGGAAAGAGAGATATATGCATACCTTCTGCAGTCAAGTCTCATTGGACCAACTTGTAACTTATCTTTGATGAGGGCAATCTATATTGTATAAGGTCTTCTTTTATATCCTTAGTATTAACATAACATAGAAATATGCATCACAGTTCATGAAGGCAAAAGCATATTTCAGACCAAGTCCAACATCATGATCATTAGGCTGACCCAACAACAACATGGTCTCATAGCAACAACAGGAAAGAACATTAAATTATTGGAGGGGAGAACAAATTCATAAAGAGAGAGCAAAAGTTGACTGAATATTACAGGAGGTATAAATTCATAAATTGGAAGCAAAATAATATTACAGAAGGATATAAATTTACAAACCAGAAGCAAACACAAAAAGTTAACAACTGGATTTACCATGGTGAGATCCTTCTTAAATCCCACACCAGTATGGAACATTTTTGCTAGTTGGTAAAACGCCTTTGGTTGACCTGCATTAGCAGCCACTACAAAATACTTGCGTGCCAGCCTTACATCTCTCTTTACCCCAATCCCTTTAAGATACATTACTCCAAGGTTGTAGTGTCCACCAGCCTCATCATTGTCAGCAGCCTTCTCAAAGTATTCCTTTGCCTGCAATAAAAGGAATTGGTTTATGACATGCTATCTGAAATTAAAAAGAACATCTCAGAATATGTAACAATAAAATATGAAACAGCCAAAAGTAAAACCAAAACATGTTTACAGATAAATACATAACATGTACATGCTTCACGCCAAACAATATTTTATGCATAACAGTGAGATTATATCGTTGTGTCATAATCAGCAGAAAATTGACAGACAGAAGAGACAAATGTCAAAATTTGATAGGACTCTTTAAAGATAGTTCATTATTACTTTAATCCCTTGCAAAATTTATAAAACAAATTTCCTGGAAAGCCAGATTCATCATACCGCTACTGAAAGTAACCTTGCGTGGGTCTCCATCAACAAATACAGGTAAAGCTCAGGACAAAGAAATTGGCAGGAAATAAAATGAGCTTACTTTGGTATAGTTTTTCTTTTCCACTCCATAACCTTTGACATATAAATAGCCCATGCCATTATATGCAGAATAAAGTTGCTGCTTTGATGCAAGAGTAAGCCATTCAAGAGCTTTAGTATAGTTCCTTTCAACTCCGGCTCCCCTTGCATATATCTCACCTAGGAGTTCCATCGACCTGGGCTCCCCCTTCTTTACGGCCTTTGAAAACCATAACAATGCCTTGGCATGATCACGCCTTAACCCTCTCAACCCAAAGTAGTAAAATAGCCCAATTTTATACATGGCTCCCGCATTCCCCTTCTGGGCCTGATATTCCAGAATCTGGAAGTCTTCATCTTCTTCCCCTCGAGATTTCCTTAGAGCTTCCTTGTTCTCCTCAGCTCCATTGTGAATTCTAACTGGTTCAATCACAGGTGAATCCTTTGAGATCAAAAAACTATTCACAGCTACTTCAGCTAACTCAGCATACAATTTAACCGCTTTATCGTACATCTGAAAACAGACAAAGTACCAAATCACTCATCAAAACTATAAGAAAAATCAAGATAACAGCATGAGGAAGAACTTCAACCATAATATCTAGAGTTAAAGTGCTAGACTTTCTATAGAACTTGGAGAACTGTCTTCTCAGGAAGGCTTGGAAAATCAGATGCATGAACTTTCAGCTATTTCTCAAGCATAGCTAATCATTCATTTTAATTCCTAATGCAAAATTTAACTGTTTGCTAGCTACAAGCCCATAAAAATTTTTAATAGGCCTCACAGCTTCTCACACTTTCATAATTTGGAATCACGTTTGGACAATTTTAGTAATATCATGAAAATTTCTATTTTGATGACTTAAAAACCAGAGCAATAACAAACATAAATCACTGCTAATTTAAAAAAAAAAAGTATAAAAAATGTGTTTAATGTGAATTCAGGCTCTGTATGTTTCTGGAAGATGTTTGGGATGCTCAAGAAAATCAATCAAATAAACTATTTTCTTGGTCAAAAGGAAAACTAAGTCATTTTAAGGAAAATGACCTCCCATTTTTATTGACAAACTTAACCACCACCATCAGTCACCGGTCACAACTGGCCACCTACCAGTCACCAGCCACCGTCAACAACCACCACCATTTATCAATAAATTTTTAAAATACAAAATTTCTTTAATTATAACTATTTATATAGTCTTACGTTAAAAAAATTAATATTTTTTTAACTAATTTCAAGACTACAATCAACTAATGCAAAATGAGTTATTTGGAAAACGTTTTCTTTCCAAAGGTAAGTTACTTTTCCGGAAACAAACCTTAATATCTTCTAGTCATAATATATCCCATAAAATTAAAAAAGAGGAACTAAGCTTGATTAAGCAAATTTCTGACACTATTAAACATAATCATATAGCTCAGTTTATCTGGGTACGAACACTAATATAATGGGAGTGAATAGCATAATAGAGCTGTAGTATAATTAATAAATGTGACACATTATAACTACACTACAGATTACCAAACAAAATCTTAATGCCAGTCCAAGAAATTCAATTGACCGCAAAAAAATATTTATAAAACAAGGGGTTATTTCACTCACGTCTTGGCGTGTATAAGTGTAGGCAAGAGCCATCTTTGACTGCATACTACCTTCTTCAGCCGCAAAATGATGATAAAGAAATGCCTTTGCCTTACTCCACTCTCTCATTTGCCCTAGCCCATACAGAAACCCTAACACTGACTGCGCGTGAGGATTCCCAGCCACAGCTGCTGCCTCGATCTCCGCCGTTGCCTCCTCCATCAACCTCACCTCGCCGCCGCTCACCGCGGACAGCATCTTCTGGACACCTGAGTAATACTCTGCCATCTCTGGATCCTCGGTAATATCAGGACTTGAAGAATCGGGCTCAAAAATTGGCCGCCAAGATCCAGGGTCGAGTTCGTGCTCAGGCTTTGAGTCGGAATCACCGAACTCGTCCCACTCCGGCGGCGACTCTGCGGTGGAGTCACCGTCGGAGTCGGCTGAAGTGGGAGCATCTTTGAGGTCGTCTTGGGAGAGAACGAGAACGAAAGGGCGAGCGTTGAGATAGATAGGAAAAAGAGAGAGAATGAGAAAAGAGAGAGTTAGTCTGTAACTTATTAAACTACGCATCTTCCCTATCGCGGTTGAAGAAGAAAGAAGAGAGCTTTGTATTTTGATCTTGTTGGATGGAGGGGTAATTACGGGATATTTTATTTTTATTACAAATTGTATCTATGTTTGGTTTGCCACGTCAATGTCTTTGGTTGAGCCAATCGTTTCTTGCCATATCGCACGCTTTTAATTGCATCCGTCGTCTACCTATTTTCTATTTTAAGGATTACTATTTTTTCTTATTTAGGTCACACATTTACTACTGGTTATATACTCGTTCTTTTATATTTGTTTATTTTCTTTATTTATATAATATTAAGATATAAGCTCTCTTTTTTTAACTGCTAAGGACGGAATTAAACTCCATTAGATACAATACGTGACCAAATAGCCCTTATCATATAAGTATCCAGGAATTGAATAAGCTAAGGAGGAGGCTCCTTTAATGCCTGCAGGCCCATCAACTCTGATAATGCATGAGAAGCAAGATAATCAACAATTGAATTTACCTCTCAATATACCTTGATAATGCAAACCTACCATGACCGACTAAGCAACTCCCTACATGTCTCCACTGATTATAAACTCTGGTAGCCACACTTCTCGTCCCACCCAACAACTAAAAGGTGATTTGGGAGTTAATGCAAAATAACTTATTGCTATCTCCGATCCCATGCTATCTTAAAGGGCATAGTAAATATCTTATACGTCAGCTTCAAGAGCTGGACACGAACCTAAAGAGACATGAAACCCCAATAACCATCAACCTTCATCATTGCAAAAGATACCACCATAAGAAGCTCTTTTAGGATTCACAAAGGAACTGACATTCGTGTTAATCGTAATCCACCTAGTTGGAGGAAACTCCTATGCAATAAAAATTTGACAAGTGGAAACTGAACTTCCCATCACATCCCTACTCTCCCATGTTTTCACAATCTCACTGACCTTCACAAGAGAAAAGATTTTTGAAGCTGATATTTGGTCTATTTACCATTTGACCAACTTTAGCTCTCCACCTTGTAATGAACACAGAGAAGGACTCTTCAGGGTCCTGTTTGATAGTCTCTAAGTCCCTTCAGGAAATGTCAATCTCGATGTTGTAATGATATTGATTGTTGAAGGCATTATAAACGTCTCCTCGGCTCTTCTTGTGAGACTTGTCTAAACCCCCAAACCATCTTAATGCAACACCGATCAATGACTGCTGGAACAACTGAGCAACGAACTCGTTGTTTACACCAAGTGGATTTAATCAACTTATATGGGTTAATTTCACTAGAAGGGCCTGAATTATATACCCAATCATTTACAGGGTACTAACTTCAATTTATATCTTAAAAATATCTAAACTCTCACATTTGTAACGATAAAATGCCTTTTGTTGTAAGTGATAATTGTCGGTTGCCGAATTGCCAATTATTTAACACATGGCTTTTTATTTTAAATGAAAAATCCTTTTTAATTTTCTCTCTCTTCCACTCAGCCCTCTATCCTCGTCCCCCCTCTCTCTCTTCTTTCCTCTAATATCTAGCAGATCCACAGTCAAAGATCTCAGCTTTATACAAAAGTAGCCCCGGTTCTCGAACAAAAAGGAATAAGAAAGCAAATGGGTGGTGAAGAGAAAGTTTTCACCTTGGCTGAAGTGTTCGAGCACGACAATCCTAAGGACTATTGGGGTAAGGTGATTTTTTTGTTTTATTGTCTTTTTTCATATTTTCTAATTGGACTTTGTTTTTTTGCTATTTGTATTTTTCTTATGAATTTTTTTTACTATCTCTATTCCCCATATCATCTTCATCGAGTTCTACAGCATCGAATGTATTTGATAAAGCAGAGGGTAGTGAAGCTTCATCAATAGGGGCAACGGCATCAGCATCAAAGTATGAGGACCGGACGATAAGGAGGACAAGGATGGTTGTCGGATTTGTAAGAATCCAAGAGATGCAAAGAATCTTTATAATCGATTGGATTTGTTAATTTGGGGATTTTGCAAGTTTTACTGGAAAAGTTTTGGATTCAATTGACTGGTTTCAAAAATTTTAAAAATTGATTAAACAATATCTAATTTTGGATTTTTGATGTTCATTATTTTCTTGAAGCCACCGAAGAATCTTTGTTAGTTGTGAATTAATCTTCTTATCATGCAAAATGATATTCATTATTGCTTTTGGGAAATGGGTTTATGTTTTATCCAATATACTTGATCATTTGTGGTGATTAAGAGAGGAGAGAGAGAGAGAGAGAGAGAGGGCTTAGATGGAAGAGAGAGAAAATTAAAAAGGATTTTTTTCATTTAAAATAAAAAACACGTGTTAAATATTTACAATCTAGCCATCAAAAATAGTCAATTGCGGCAAAAGACATTTTATTGTTATAAATGTGAGAGTTTAGGTATTTTTAAGATACAAATTGAAGATGATACCCCATTAAGTGATTGGGTATATAATTTAGGCCCTTCCAGTGAAATTAACCCCAACTTATATACATCTTCACCTGCGTCTTGGGATAAGTAGTACCATCAAACTGTTGGCTCAAGGGTCAAATATTAATCTCGAGATTTTGATGATTAAAACAAAACAAATAAATTTAAATTATATTATTCAAAACAAATAAATTAAATTATATTATTTGTCTATGCTAATAATATTTTATGCAGATTACAATATTGGAAAGTAATAAATGAACATGGCAAGTCCTACCAAAATTTCAAGGGATTCATGAAGAATTTTGGAAGAAACCCTAGTGGTTTAGAGTTTTAGGAATTATTTATAGGGATAAAGAGAACATTCAATTATAAGTTTACAAAAATCAATTTTCCTCTCATCAAAAAATTATTTTTCGAAACGAAATTTAGTTTCTTCAAAATAAATCTTTTTCGTTTTCCTTGATTTACATTAAAAAATCGTTTGTCGAATTCTTCTTAAGATTCGAAACATTCAATTACCTAAATTAAAGAGATTTTGTCTCTAACCAATTTTCGGTAAGGGTAATACGATAGACTTGAAATAAAGCATTCTTATGCACTTCATCGGAAACAAAACCTTTTTGAAGCATCTTAAAGAATCTTTGATTTATCTTTTTAACCTAAAACGAAGAAATATTTTTATTTTTAAATTCGTTTTAGTAAGAAAAAATCTTTTCGAAAATATTTTATTCAAGTATTATACTTTTTCGAAAATCTTTATTTTAAGGAAAGAAAAGATTGTCTCTTTATTTCTTTACCAAAAAGAAAGTGAATATTGACTCAAAAATGGTAACAACAAATTTCCATATTCTTCTAAAATAAGAAAAGTCAATATTTCTGATTTGAAAAAGAGATTTTCACTTGTTAAACGAGAGTCACTACCTCTCTATAAAAAGACATTTTCATTCTTTTGAAAAATGTGGAAGAAAGAGTTTTGTTTAAGAGTATTCATCCATTGATCATATTCCTTTATCTCTCAAAAACTTACTCTCTACCCCCCTTACTTCTTTTCATCTTTATAGAAAAGAAAAAATTTTTAACAACTTCTAACAACTTCTTTTGAAAAACAGTTCTAATTTCTAAAATGATTTTCTAATCTTAAAAACTGTTTTTCCTGTGCTTATATTTCCATTTCTGTCTGTCTATTTAGATCTGTAATCTTTAGTATACAAGTTTTCTTTTGATAAATTTTTGTGTAATAGCTTAGGTAAAAAGCTATTATGAAATAGGTTATCAAGTAACATTCTCCGTGAGAGATATTCTAATGTCTTGAATTGAGTTTCTGTTCTCTGCCAAAAACAGAAAGGGTTGAGGTTAACTAAAACCTTTAGAAAATCTAGTGGGACAAAGGGTAGATTTAGGAGTTGACCTATTGCCCGGTACTGTTGGTTTGTCTTTTACCCTTGAAAAGATATAACATAGTTGAGGATCTCAAGATGAGTTTTGGGGAGTGGATGTCGGCGAGTTAGTGCCGAACCACTATAAATCACTGTGTTGATCTTTTTATTTTCTGAAGTTCTTCTTGATACTATTTTACTCACACTTCTGTTTATATTTTACTCACACTTCTGTTATATTTTAGAAATGATGAAAATTTGTTTATAGTTGATGTTCTAAAACTGAAAATAAGCTTTTATATTTTCTGTAACATTTAGAACTTCTTAAAACTCTGCTCCGTGAATATACTGAAAGTTCTTTTAAAAACTGTTCTTCTATTTTCAGTATATATTTCACTATTTGGGTTTCTAATCAGTTTCTAAAACTTGATTCAAAACTTTGTGAAAGCAGTTGTAGATTTCAATTTAACTGTCTCTCACACAGTCTTTTATGTTTCTTCTAGACTTTATGAGGAAGTTCTAATCATAATAGCTTTCCGTCATAAAGGTAGTTTGATATTAAATAAGAACATTGTGAAGCAAGTTCAATTAATAGCTCACTCCGCAAAGTCTTTCTATTTTCTCTGATAAGAACCATTGTGAGGTAGTTTCTAATCTATAACTTATTTTTCACATGTTTCCATTAATTTTCCGCTGCATCTTAAAATTCTGAGTTTTGTTTTTAAAAGTTAAATTTTATTTTTATTTTTTAGAAAAAACCAATTCACCCCCCTCTTTGGGTTGTGCCATACATATACGGGGACCCACACACTTTCCACAGGCAGGCATCTTTGAATTGGGAGGAGCAACCTTGCCTCAGAAACAGAGCCAAAGAATCCACATCAATTTACCTCCTTTATCTGTTTCAAGGGGGGGGGCTATGAGGGTACTTCCATGTGACATCCTAACTGAGTCGAGTCATTTCCATTGGAAGTCGAGTTTTTGAGTCGAGGTTGAACCAAAACCCTGTTGGGGGTGAGAATGGGTTTATAAGTGGAGTTACTTGAAGTTGAGAGAAAATTTAAAAGCACGATGGGTGAGATTGATTTTGCATTAAAAGATTGAGCTTGGTATTAAGTTGTAGCCTGTTTACAATTGATCGGTACCATTTAGAAGTTTTACATAAATCCTTTGATTTTTGATTAGGCCTACCGTGCATAACCCATTTTCGACTTTTTCCCATTTTTTCATTGTTTATCTTCATCTTCTTCCTTTCCTCTTCCACCTTACTTTTTTCAATTTTAATGCGTAGTTAAGCCTTCACTCAATTTTCTATCTATCCAAGTAAGTAAAACCTTCTTTGTATCAGGGTAGCTGAAGTAGATCGACTCCTTTGTCCAGTTGTGCATGACTAAAAAGAATATTTTGTGTTCTTTTTAATGTTCTTAATGTTTATGAGCTTGTGACGTCCTACTCCGAGTCGAGTCTTAGCATAGAGTTGAGTAGTCGAGTTGAGTCGAGTTGAACCAAACCCAGTTGGGGTAGAATGAGATTATAAGTGGACTTATTTGAGTGAGAGAAAAAGATCAAGCTTGGGTATTAAGTTGTAGCCTATTAACAATTGAGGTACCAGTTAGGAAGTTTTACATAAAATCCTTTGATTTTTGATAGCCTACCCGTGCATACCCATTTCACTTTCCCATTATCTTCATCTTCTTCATTTTCTTCCCTTCCTTTCCTCTTCCACCTTCCTTTCAATTTTAATGGTAGTTAAGCCTTAACTTCAATTTTTCTTCTATCCAAGTAAGTAAACCTTCTTAAGTTCATAATTGAAACATTTGGTGCTATTGTTTTAGAATTCATAAGAATTCTTATTTATAGGTGAAGGGAGTTCTAAGAGTGTAGAAACAAGAAGCTAAAGAAGAGCTCAAGCTTTTTGGAGCAAAGGTTTGATATCTCTTTTTCTTTACCATTTTCTTTGTATGAGATTTGTGTGGTGTGTTGCTATGAGACCATATTGCTTTATGTGAGTGGGAGGACTGGTAATGGTGAGAAAACAGGGTAGCCTGTTTACAATTTAGGTACCATTTAGGAAGTTTTACATAAATCCTTTTTTGATTTTGATTGCCTACCCTGTGCATACCATTTCACTTTCCCATTTTTCATGTTATCTTCATCTTTCTTCCTTTCCTCTTCCACCTACTTTCAATTTTAATGGTAAAGGTTAGGTTTTAAAGGGGGGGCCTTAACTTCAATTTTTCTTCTATCAAGTAAAGTAAACCTTCTTGAAGTTCATTTTAATTGAAAACATTTGGGTGCTATTGTTTAAGAATTCATAAAAGAATTCTTAATTTATAGGTGAAGGGGAGTTCAAAAAGAAGGAAGTTTTGTTAAGGGAAAAGAAGCTAAAGAGCGGAGCTCAAGCTTTTGGAGTAAAGGTTTGATATCTCTTGTTATTTTCCATTTTCTTGCTATTGAGAATTTGTGTGGGTGTGCTTTCATGTTTGAGGTGAGGACTCTTGGTAATGGTGAGAAACAGGGTGAGAACATGGGGAGGTATTGAAATAAATTGAAGTGAATATTGTCAGTTTATGGTTGAAATAGGGGCTTGGTTGGTAAATGTTACCCAGTAACTTTCACCTTGATTTTGACCCCATTTAATGATGGAATTAGGAAGTGTCATAGAAGATTTCATTTGTTCCTCTATGCTGTTAGCTTTACCATTGGGTTTTTGAATCTCGAATTGGAGATTGTATATTGAGAGATATGACCAAAGAGTACAGGACAGTGCAGGCTGGAAGCGCCCGCCGCGAAAATGGCATGACCGAGTTTCGCGTTGCCTCTCGCCGCTCGCGAATTTGAACTACGCGCTCGCGACTTTCACCTGAAACTTCTCTGACTCTCATTGGCACATCTCGTGCTCGCGACTTTCAAGTGGCCGCGCTCGCGGACTTGTGTTCGCAAAACTCTCATGGACTTTCATTTGGCATTTCTTCGCGCGGCTCGCGACTTTGAAAGTACGCGCTCGCGTACCTTGGCCTTGGCCCTGTAAGCGCTCGCGCTTCATCGCGCGCTCAGCGAATTTGGCCTGGGAAACTCCAATGGCTCTCATTTGGCACTTTTCTCGCGCTCGCGGACTTTCAAGTACGGCCTCGCGACTTGTGCCCGCTAACTCACTGTCTCTCATCTAGTGCATTACGCGGCTCGCGACCTTGCAAGGCGCCTCTGCGACTTTGTGTTTTCCATGCATTTTTGGGACTTCTTTTTTCAATGCAATTGTATTCCTTTGCTTTCACTTATATGCCTCCAATCATTTTAACATCAAATACAACATTTGAACATTATCAATAACAACATTCAAGCATGCAAATGATGTGGAAATCAAATATACAATTATGAATTATGAAGTTATGAACTATTAATATGATGTTGTGTTATATTATTGACATTTACCACATTTATTGCTCCATTGAGGTTAGGTAGAAAACCATGTAGATTAAGGGCTTATGTCGTAGCGGACATAGGATAGCAGGATCTGCAACCCTCATACAGTTGATTTTCTCCGGCTACAGGCCGTTGAGTGGATATGGAGTATTTATATGGGCCATAGCAGGCCAAGCATTACAGTATTTCATCCAGTTTCATACAGTTTTCTTATCACTTCGCGTTTCCCACTATAAAACCTTATGGAGCCATTACAGGATATCTTGACATAAACATTTTCAATGAATTATACAGTATTAATTAAACAGTTACAAAAGATAATCAAGGTATCATGAAAGTATCATTTGATGTGTGTGCTTATATGTGTTTGCATGGTCTTTCTATACATGTATGTGTTTAAATGTTTCTTTATATGTTGAAGATATCACTGAGCTTATTTGCTCAGCCGAGTACCTGTTAAAACTCGCCAGGTTTTGGTTTGGACCGTAGAGGAGTCAGCTTACAACTGCTTTGCAGTTCATCTGGTAGAAGACTCAGTACTTCAGGAGTTAGCTACTCATTTTTTAATATGCATCTTTTGTCTATCCTTTTTTCATTGGACATGTACAGGGCACACAGTTTGGGCCATTTCATTTTTTGACAATTAGTATCATGTTTTCGTAAATATAAATTACATTATTTTTGGTATACAAAACATCAGCATTTGCGATTATATTCAATATACATTATGACTTCAGCATGTCAGGCCATACACAGTCAACCAGTTTGTAACATACTCGGTCCGGTTCATTTCGGCGTTTACGGGCTGCGACCGAGAAGGTGACTGACTTCAGCATGTCAGGCCATACAGTCAACCAGTTTGTAACATCTCGGTCCGGTTCATTCGGGTTTACGGGTGGACCGAGAAGGGGTGTTACATTCCATGCCCACTATTTTCTCCATCATCTTCTTTCTGGACCCCTCACCCAAATCAAGATCACGTGGCTGAGAAGGCTTTTTATTGCCTTTCCAGGCTATATCTAACTGGCTATCATCCAGCTCAACCTCATCCTCTTCCTAGTGCGACTTATCCTTGTTTAGTTTAAAGGCTTTTGTCAAAACATTGGAGACCTTATCTAGGATGGCCTTCCTTTCCTCAGCTCGAGTTTGCATGAAATTGATCTCTTCATTGCAGCTTCAAATTGTCTTCTAAAGGTGTCCCGCTGATCATTCTCAAGTTCCTCAATCATATTTTCCTCCAAAATAGGGGTAGGTAGTGCTTATTAATTATATTACGGGCGACATGCCATGTCTTACAGTAGGGTAAGGTGTGACAGTCTTTTGTGTTCCTCTTAATGTGATGATATGTCATGAATGCACACAACATCATGTCATAATCTGTTCATGATATGATTCAGATCATTGGGTGCATACATTCCTAAGGGATAGGTCCTATAGGCTATGACGCAAATAGAGAATAGGCTTATAAAGGGACCCTTGAACCTAGGGCATGGATATACCAAACCACATGTGAAACAAAGAGTTTCGCGTGGGTCCAACAGTACGCATGCCCATGGGCCATCCCCAAAAAGATTAGGGATGGTTTAAAAAGGATCCAAGAATCCATTGCGGATTGGGCACTTTAGCAATCTCTCAATAACCTCAAGAAGAGTTGTTGGGCTGGCACTACCAGAAACCCTAGAAAGTTTTAACTTAATTGTCTAAAAGGTAATGTAAAATATAATGATGCATGAAAGATAAAACATTAAAGAAAGTCAATCAAGTGAACAATTGGAAAATAAAGTCACTGTTTTTCAAAAGAAGTTATTATAAAATCTCTTTTCTCTTTTAAAGATAAAACGTAAAGTATAAAGATGAAAAGAAATAAGGGGGTAGAGAGTAAATCTTGAGAGATAAAAGATATGATCACTGGATGAATACTCTTAAAACGAAAATTCTTTCTTCCACGTCTTTCAAGAACGAAAACGCCTTTATATAGAGAGGTCTGTGACTCTAGTTTTTAGAAAGTGAATATTTCTTTTTCAAATCAGAATGTTTGCTTTCCTTATTTAGAAAATATAGAAATCTTTGTTACCAAAAAAATAAGTCAACATTTTATCTTTTTGTAAGTAAATAAGAGACGATCTTTCTTTCCTTTAAAATAAAGATTTTCGAAAGCAATTATTTGAAAAATATTTTCCGAAAAGATTTTACATACCAAAACGAATTAAAATAAGATCTTTCTTCGTTTTAGGTAAGAAAATAAATCAAGATTCTTAAAAGAATTTGTTTCCGAAAATGAAGTACATAAGAAAAAAAAAAAAAGAGAAAAGAGGGGAAAAAAAGAGTTTCTAAGGGGATTTTGTTTGCAACTTGGTTTAAAGACTCGAGCATGCTTGCTTATTTACTTATAATGAGAATTACGACCAAGCAGTTATACCCATTGTAAAACAGGGATTGGTTGATTTTAATTGTGAAAACATGTTCATTAAAGATCTTAGTATCATGTTTTAGGTGTTGGATTGCCATTTTGTTTTTAAAAAATTATCTTTTGGATTGCCGAATTTGGAAAAAGAAGGCTCTTTGGAGCCATTTTAGAAGAAGAACAATATATATATAATAGAGGAGTTTGCATTATATGGAAGCCAAGTGTAAGCATCTGAAATTATCAAATATGAGGAGGACAATAATAATTATTTAGCACGATTGTAAGAAGATAAGGTGTAATGGCAACACTTGTAAGAAGATAAATTGTTTTATATTTTTAAATAATGTCTTTATCATGATAATATCTATTAGTTACTCTCATCAAGATAATGCATTAAATTAAATTAAAATTTAATTAAAATACAAATAACCCAAATATAAAATAAGAAATACTTAATTTATACCAAGAGTTAGGTTGCACGGTCACAAGACTATTAGTAAATATTATTTAATTAAATAAGAAATACTTAATTTATACCAAGAGTTAGGTTGCACGGTCACAAGACTATTAGTAAATATTATTTAATTAGGATAATTTGTATTTATGGTTCAGATTTCTTTGTCTATAGCCGTTACCTAGATTAAGGATGTAAATACGTAATCCTAGGCTAGAATTATGTGAGTATTCTTGTATAAATTTGTGGTTGTATGTTATGATAAATATATAGAAAATAGAATTACTTTCTCCATTTTGGCATGGTATCAGAGCCTGGCTCTTTTATCATTCGTTTTCTTTTCTAAAACTGAAAACCTAATTTTCCTAAAACTATGTCAAACTCCCCTGTTCTGCCTTCCAATGAGAGTGGATCAACACCCACTGCTACTACTGGATCTTCATCTTTGATGAATGATCTCAATTTTGCTTTAACTCTTGAGAAACTTGATGGATCCAATTACATCGAATGGTCCATTAATGCACAAAATAAACTACGTGGACGCAAGAGGTGGGGATATGTCACTGGTGTGAAATCTGCCCCAGCTGATGAAAATTCCGAGGCATATGAGACTTGGGAAGATGAAAATTGCCTCGTTAAGTCATGGTTGCTAGATTCAATGACCAAGGAAACGAGAGCCTTGTTTTTGCGTTTGCCTACGGCAAAGGACATCTGGGAAGTGGCGAAGGAGGCATATTCAGTTAGTGAAGATGCCTCCAGAGCTTACAAGCTTCATTGTGAAATCGTCGGTTTGCGCCAAAATGGAGGTTCTGTTATTGCATTTTTTGGAAAATTACAACGCCTATGGTAAGAATCCAACACTATTCAAATGTGCTAGATGCAGTGCGCTGCTGATATCGAGGCTTACAAAAAAATGGTAAATGCTCAGCGTGTTTATATGTTTCTGGCTGGTCTTGATGCAAGATTAGGTGGAGTTAAAGGGCGAATTCTTTCTACTATTCCTCTTCCTAGTCTACAAAGTTCATATGCTCTTGTTTGTTCTGAGGCAAATAGATAAGAGGCTATGATGGGTGGAGGATCTGCAGAAGTAATGACTTTAGTGGCAAAGAAGATGATAAAAAAAAAGGACAAATGGCAACGATATCTGCAGATGTTGTTGAAAAGTGTTTCAGGATACATGGATTTCCTGACTGGCATCCTAAGGCCAGGATGAAGAACGATGATAAAAGGGAGGTTGAGAAAGTTGTTGTTGGCCTTGCTGCGAAATCAGGTATATCTAAGTCTAAAATTTCTTCTGTTGTTCTTAGTAATACAGACTGGATTGTAGATACTGGTGCATCTGACCATGTCTCTTGTGATAGAGATAAATTCATTAATTTTTCTGCCTCTGTTTTAAAAACAGTTATAATTTCTGCTGATGGTGAGACCTCCAAGGTAGAAGGAATTGGTAATATTCCAATTTCTAATTCTTTGACTCTTGAAAACGTACTTTTTGCTCCTACTTTGACTCTTGAAAACGTACTTTTTGCTCCTACCATAAATTGTAACTTACTTTCTGTTAGCCAAATTACAGCTGCCTTAAATTGTACAGCCTCATTCTCTTCTTCCATATGTCTATTTCAGGACAACACGAGTTTGGAGACGATTGGCAGTGGTAAGCAAAAGGGTAGATTATACTATCTTGATGACTCTCCTGGTTCTTCTACTTCTGTTGTTCTCTATTCTAGCAAAAATAAAGTTAATAAGAATAGGCTTAGTATTTTGCTTTGGCATAAAAGATTAGGTCACCCTTATTTTGGCTATCTTAAACACCCTCTTTATTTGATGGATTGTCTTTATCTGAATTTGTTTGTGAGTCTTGTATTCTTGCTAAGAATAAAAGAAATATTTTTCCTAAATCCAATTCTGTGTCAATGTTGCCTTTTGATCTTGTTCACACTGATGTGTGGGGTCCTGCACCTAAGAAAACTTATAATGGAACGCGATGGTTCATTAGTTTTATTGATGATTATAGTCGTGTTACAGGGATTTTTTTTAATGAAACAAAAAAGTGAGGTTTCTTATGTGATTCGAAATTTTTTTGCTATGATTCAAACTCAGTTTCATTAAACTGTTAAAGTTTTACGTTCAGACAATGGCGGGGAATATGTTTCAAATGATTTAAAATAATTTTTTAACAAAAAAGGAATCATACATCAAACTACTTGTACTTATTCACCCCAGCAAAATGGGAATGCCGAAAGAAAAAATCAACATATTCTTAATATTACTCGCTCCTTGTTAGTTAGTAGCAATGTGCCTATTTGTTTTTGTCTTTGGGTTGAGGCTATATTAAGTTCTGTGTATGTGTTAAACAGAACTCCTTCAAAAGTTTTGAATTTTGAAAACTCCTTTGAGAAACTTCTGAAAAACTTTCTGAAAAATATGAACTTCCTTCTATTGTGCATTTACCTCCTAAAGTTTTCGGATGTGTCTGCTATGTTCATGTTCATTCACAACTAAGAACTAAAATTGATGCTAGAGCCTTAAAGTGTGTTTTTTTAGGATATGGTGCTCATACTAAGGGATATAAAGCCTACCATCCTGAGATTAAGAGAATGTTTATTTCTCGAGATTGTGTTTTTAATGAACAACTTTATTTTTATATACCTATTGTGCCTCCACTTCAGGAGGGGACTGAATTTGATGAAGTTGATGCTGATATTATGTTGTTTAATTCTAATTGTTGTGATACTATGATTCCTAATCTAGCCGAATCTAGTGTTGAACTGGAATTTAGTACTACTGAGGGACAAGGTTTTCCAATAAGTGAAAATGCAGGGATGATTAATACTGAATCCATTGATCAAGCCGAGTCTCTTGATAGTATTCTCCCTCCTGGTGCTCAACCACAATTATCATCACCAAACCAGGTAATTGATTCTGAACCTATTACTTCTGAATCTGAAACAGTTGAGATAATTGAACCTGAACCAGAGCCTAATGTTGGCTATTCTTTACCCCATCGGATTAATAGAGGCAAGCCACTAATAGAGGCAAGCCACCCATACAATATGAACCAGAAATTTCTTCTAAATCTAAATACCCAATTGCAAATTACATCTCTACTCATAGGTTGTCAAAGTCTTTTGCACTGCTTGTATCAAAACTTTCCTCTGTCTCTATTCCTAAGAATGTGCAGGAGGCGTTAGAAGACTCTAGGTGGACCAAAGCTATGGATGAGGAGATGCAAGCATTAGAAAAGAATGGCACATGGAGCTCATGTGATTTACCCGAAGGTAAAAAACTTGTGGGTTGTAAATGGGTTTATATTGTGAAGCACAATGCCGATGGTTCTGTGGAACGGTTTAAGGCGAGGTTAGTCGCTAAGGCCTTTACTCAATCCTATGGAATTGACGACCATGAGACATTTGCCCCAGTTGCAAAATTGAATACTATAAGAATTCTGTTATCCTTAGTTGCTATCATGAAATGGCCCCTATTACAATTCGATGTAAAAAACGCCTTCCTACATGGTGAGTTGGAAGAAGATGTGTATATGGAATTGCCTCCAGGTGTGAAGAAGTATGAAGGGAGTGAAGTAAAAGGTTTGCAAGCTGAAACAAACCCTTATGCCTTAAGCAATCTCCTCGAGGCGATGGTTTGAGATTCACGAAGATGGTTTGGGAGATTCACGAAGGCAATGCTGAATTTTGGTTTTTGTCAAAGTAATGCCGATCATACGCTGTTTCTGAAAAAGAATGGTAGTTCTGTTACTGCTCTTATAATATATGTGGATGACATGATTTTGACAGGAGATGACGAGGTTGAAATCGATCGAGTGTAAAAATACCTGGTAAATGAATTTGAAATGAAACATTTAGGGGATTTGAAGTACTTCTTGGGAATTGAAGTGGCTAGGTCCAAGGATGGGATTTTTTTTGTCACAAAGGAAGTATGTCTTAGACCTACTAGTAGAAAGTGGTATGATGGATTACGGTCCGGTTGACACACCAGTCGAGCAAAATTTAAAATTATGTTTGGGAACTGATGGTGATACAAAAATTGACAAAGAGAGGTATCAAAAACTTGTTGGTAAGCTAATATATTTGGCACACACAAGACCTGATATAACATTTGCTGTTAATATTGTAAGCCAATACATGTATGATCCGCGTGAATCCCATCTAGCTGCTGTGAGAAGAATTCTTCGGTATTTGAAAGGATGTCCAGGAAAAGGTGTTTTATTTAGAAATCATGGTCACCTCTGTGTAGAAGGCCACACTGATGCTAATTGAGCAGGTTGTGTAGATGACATGAGGTCCACTTCTGGTTACTTTATATTTGTTGGCGGAAATTTGGTAACCTGGCGTAGTAAGAAGCAATCCATGATCTCAAGGTCCAGTGTTGAGGCTGAATTTAGAGGCATGGCGTTGTGTATAGGTGAACTTCTTTGGATCAAGAAATTATTGAAGGATCAAGAAATTATTGAAGGATATCGAATTCGAGTTACAAACTCCTATGAAACTTTTTTGTGACAATAAATTAGCAATTGAAATTGCATTCAACCCTGTTCAACATGATCGGACCAAACACATAGAGATTGATCGATTTTTTTATAAAGGAACAATTGGAGAGTAAGGTTATTGAACTGCCATTTGTGAGATCAAATCAACAACTTGCAGATGTCTTAACAAAAGGAGTATCTAAGCAAGTTTTTGAAGAATCTGTGAACAAGCTGGGCATGACAGATATACATGCACCACCTTGAGGAGGGGTGACGCGGAACCCTATGGAAATTAATTCCAAGAACTCTATGACAAGATTTGGAATAGATTAAAGATCAAACTAAACTCCCCTCTATGGCACCCAACTTAAAGAGTGGCACCCAAAACTTAAAGAAGCAAGAACACCAATAATAGAGTAAAAGAATAAGATAAACGCCACAAATAAATTGATAAGTTTACCTTGATTCTCGATGAAATTAGAGGAATGCAAACTCACAATCTCTCTAATCAATGGAACACGCCTAAGCATGAACAAAATCCGTAGCTTTAATATTTCGTTGAATCATTTATGTAACAACATAATAAGGCTATTTATACTAATTCTAAAAGGTCCTGATCCTTAAAGGATTTAGAATAATTAATCTAAATCAGCTAAGGATAAGGATTTAACTAATCTAAACCACCAACTGAGTGGATAAGGACTAATTAATCCAATCCAAACTTAAGATAAAGAATAATTAATCCCAAACCAACTAAGGATAAGGATAATTAATCCAAAACCAATTAAGGATAAGGAATAACTAATCCAAACCAAAAACTAAGGGATAAGGAATAATTAACCCAAACCAACCTAAGGATAAGGAATAATTAATCCAAACCAACTAAGGATTAAAAAAATTAAAAAGGTGGCCCAAATTTATTGGGGCCCAACCCATTAACAACATAAAACTCAAAACTAACAAAAATGGGCTAAACTTATTACGCCAAAGTTAGGCTCGTTAGTACGGCATAGGGCAGTGCACACATCAACATATGCCTCAATAATGTAAAGAAGCCTAGGTGTGCCTTCAAGTTCCACCACAACACTTGTTGTTTGAAAAGCAAAGATCATGAAGCTCTTATGGTAACTTAGTTTAAACAATAAGGACATGGCTGCCCGCATATCCTCTGACATGGCTGCCCCATAGGTGTGCCTTTCAAGTTGCCACACCAACACTTGTTGAAAGCAAAGATCATTAAGCTCTTATGTAACTTGGTCTTAAACAATAGGGACATTGGCTGCCCCATATCTCTTTGTATGAACTTCCTTGTAATAATTGGTCCACTAGGAAGCACTAATGGATTTTCCATGTTGTTCTTCTTGTTCCCTTGGACTCCATGGATGAGTGATGGTGGATCCGTATCAAGGGGTATTAGTAATTATTATTTAATTAGGATAATTTGTATTTGTGGTTCAGATTTCCTTGTCTATAGCCGTTACTTAGATTAAGGATGTAAATACGTAATCGTAGGCTGAATTATGTGAGTATTCTTGTATAACTTGGTGGTTGTATGTTATGATAAATATATAGAAAATAGAATTACTTTCTCTATTTTGGCAAGGACACGAGATTCGGAATGTACGAAATATATGATAATAAATAAACAATCATTTGTAATAAATAAAAAATAAAAAATACTTAAATTTTATTTTAATATAATTAGTTTAAATTAAAATTAAATTAAAACACATATAACCCAAACTATAAAATAAAAAATATTTAATTTTTTATTACCTTGACGTATAGGGTAGTATTAATACTAGGAAGCTTAGGTTGCCACAGACACGGGACACTTGATAATGGAATGTACGGATCATTGATAATAAATAAACAATAAGTTATAATAAATAATAAAATTAAATAAAAAATACTTAGACTTTCGTATTCATATTAATTAGTATAATTTCTCAAAATTATTTAAAAAGTCTATATCTATCTATTAATATATAAAACAGTAGTTTGCTTTATGATGGAAGAAAGTGTAAGTAGTTACAATTTGTTAGTTTGGCACTTAATTTTGGATTATAGAATGACGGATGCTGTAGATATTCACACCGAATTTAGCACAATAAGAATTGTAAAAATATTAGCTTATTATATTTTCACATAATTCCCTCTATCAAGTATATCTATAAAAAGATTATCTCTAGCATTTAAGTATATTAATATAAATTTTATTTCTTCTTACAAAACAATTAATAATAATCCACAAGCTTAAAAAAGAGTGTGAACTAATAATATATTACTATTAAATACACAATATATAAGCAATTTGAAAAATATAAAATTGGAATGTACAGATACGATAATTTTTAAAAAAAATAGGACATCCACACGCTGTAGGTCATACTGCCCACTAAATAATGTAATACAGTGATATTTTTAAATAAAAAACGAATAAATTATAATAAATTATAAACATAATATAAAAATTTAAATTCTTATTTCAATGAACACAAATATTTCAAAAATACTTATTTATTATTGGTAATAAAAAACCTTGGATTGATTAGCTTGATTAAGAGAGTAGTCTCATATACCAAGAACTTGAGTTAACAAAACCAGGAACGAGAACGGACACGAGATACGGAACGTACGGGATACGATAATTTTTAAAAAAGATAGGACATTCACTCGCTTAAAACACACTATACTAAATAAGTAATACATTAATATTTTAAAAAAATAAACAATCATTTATAATAAACTTAAAATAAAAAAACACTTAATTTCTTATTTCAACGACACAAAAGTAAATTGAAAAAAAAAAAGACACTTCATTTTATTGGTAATAAAAAAATCTTAGTTGATTAACTTGGTGTATAGAGTAGTCTCATATATCAAAGCTATGTTGCATGCAAACGGGATATGACAATTTTTTAAAAATGTAGGACATCCACACGCTTAGGACATAATACACTAAATAAGTAATACATTAATATTTCAATAAATAAACAATCATTTATAATAAATCAAAAATAAAAAAAATACTTAATTTCTTATTACAATGACACAAATGCAAATTAAAAAAAAAACTTTACTTTTATTGGTAATAAAAAAAATATTGGTTGATTAGCTTAATATAAGGAGTATGTTGGCTCAAGGATCAAATTCTAATCTCGGAATTTTGATGATTAAAACAAAATAAATAAATTTAAAAATTATATTATTTATGCTAATAATATTTTATGCGGAATATATATGGAAAGTATTGAACGAACAAGGCAAGTCCTACAAATCCAAAGATTATGAAGAAATCTGAAGACCCTAGTGGTTAGACTTTTAGGATTCATTGTAAGATAGAGAGAAAATTCAATTATAAGCACAAAACTAATTTTTTCTCTCATCAGAATTAATTATTTTTTCGGAAAAATATATTCTTCAAAATAAATCTTTTTTAGTTTAAAAATTGTTTTTCGAATTTCTGTTAAAAAAGATTCTGAAATATTCGGAATTACCTAAACTAAATTAAAGAGACCTTGTCTCTAACAATTTTGGTAATAAGAATAAATCGAATAAAGACCTAATACATTTCAAATTCAGAAACAAAACCTTTTTGAAAATCTAAGAATCTTGATTTATCTTCTTACCTAAAACGAAGAAAAATCCTATTTTAATTCGTTTTAGTAAGTAATCTTTTCAAAAAATATTTTTCAAATAATTGCCTTCGAAAATCTTTATTTTGAAGGAAAGAAAGATTGTCTCTTATTTACTTACCAAAAAGATAGAATGTTGACTTAAAATTTTTTGGTAACAAAGATTTTCATATCTTCTAAATAAGAAAAGTCAATATTCTGATTTGAAAAAGAGATTTTTACTTTCTAAAAACAAGAGTCTCAAACCTCTCTATAAAAAGCCGTTTTTTGTTCTTGAAAAATGTGGAAGAAAGAGTTTTTGTTTTAAGAGTATTCATCCATTGATCATATCTTTTATCTCTAAAAACTTACTCTCTACCCCTTTATTTCTTTTCATCTTTTACTTTACGTTTTTATCTTTAAAAGAGAAAAGAAATTTTATAGAGAAAAGAAAATTTAATAACAACATTTTCTGAAAAACAGTTCTGAACTTTAATTCTGCTTTCTAAATCTGTTTTCTGTTCTTCCTGTGCTAATAATTGCATTTCTCTCTATCTATATAGTTTTTGTAATCTGTTGTAAACTAGAGGTTTTTAAATGAAAACTTTTATGTAATAGCTTAGGTGAAAAGCTATGATGTAATAGGTTATCAAGCAACATTCTTCTTGTGTGAGTTTCTGTTCTCTGCAAAAATAGAAAGGGTTGAGGTTGACTACAACCTTTGGAAAAATCTAGTGGGACAAAGGTTAGATCTAGGTGTTGATCTATTTCCTTGTAATATTGGTTTGTCTCTTACCCTTGAAAAGAGATAACATAGTAGAGGATCTCAAGATGAGTTTTTGGGAGTAGATGTAAGCGAGTTAATACCGAACCACTATAAATCTCTATATTTATCTTCTTTTATTTTTTAAAGTCCTGCTTAATTATATTCTGTTTACACAACTGTTAATCTTTTTAGAAATGCAAAGTTGTTAATGAATTTCTGTTTATAAACGTAAATAAGTTTTATCCCTGTAGAACGTTAGAACTCTGGATTTCTGTATTGTGTGATAATAGCCAAGTTCCAACGGTTCTTTTATTTTTAGATATATTTCACTATTTGGAGTTTCTAATCAGTTTTCTAAACTCTAATCAGTTTTCTAAACTTGATTAAAGCTTTGTGAAGCAGTTCTAATTTCGATAACTGTCTCTCACATAGTCTTTTATGATTCTCTAAACTTTATGAAAAAGTTCTAATTACAATAGCTTTCTGTCATAAAGCAGTTCTGATATCAAATAAGACATTGTGAAGCAGTTCTTATTGATAGCTGCATTTTGCAAAGTCTTTCAAATTTTTTTTAGAACATTGTGAGGTAGTTCTAATCTATAACTTATTTTCACAAGTTCATTAATTTTTCCGTTGCACTTAGAATTCTGAATTTTGCTTTTAAAGCTAAAATTTATATTTTTAGAAAACCCAATTCACCCCCCTCTTGGTTTGTGCCATATATATACGGGACCCACAATCTGGATCAGAGCTTTGGCTGCTTGACTTACTGAAGCGTTAACAAACTAAGAGATAAGACCTCATCGGCAACCCATTTCCTCTTACCCTTTAGAAGGTCAAGCTATTTTTAGACCTCCTTTGTTCAATGGTTCTAATACTCTTATTGGAAAACCAGAAGTGGAAATTTCTATGAAATCAGTTGATATAAACTGCGAGGAATTGTTATTACTGGTCCTCGTATCCCATGAAAATTGTTTAGAAAATGAGAGTATTAGAAAAATTAGAAAGAAGAATATACAGAATGCTGATTGGAATGATATGCTATAAATGCAAAAAGCTATTAATATTCTTCATTGTGCTTAGACGCCAACAGAATACAACAAAGTGTCTGGATGTAAATCTGCAACAGAAGTTTGGGAAAAACTTAGATTAACCTATCGAGGTACAGATAGGTAAAGGAATCCAGAATAAATATCCTTTGGAGAAATTATGAAAATGTTTTAGTTATGAAGGGAAGAGAAACTATGCAGAGTTAAAATTTCTAGATTACTATATAGTTAAACCCTTTTGAGAAACTTCTCCGCGAAAGAAATTATAGAGATGAGCTTGTTTAAGAATAATCCTTAAATTCTACCTAAAAAAGGATTCTATAGGAAATAGTTATGAAAATTACAAAGAGACTCCGTCACTTATGATTATCTTATAGGAGCTCTTGTTCAGAAAGATAATGAAATACTTTCTTTGACTATAAAGATAAGAAAAAAGGACTGGCTTTGAAAGTAGTTCTAGTGAAAAAGTTCTTCCGATCTGATAGTGATGATTTTAGCACTTTTTGCCTAAAAGATTTTAAACAATTCATAGAAAGAGTTGGAGGCCACAGAAAAAGTTTTAATCAAAAAGAAGATTTTCCACCTAAAAATATAACTTACCTAAGAAAGAACCTTCTGAAGTGGTTTGTTATGAATGCAACAAACCTGGACATATCAAACCCAATTGTCTTAAATTGAAAAAGAAGTCAATGAAAGAGAAGCTGAAGCAGGCATTCGTAGCTGCTTGGAGTGATTCAGACAATTCTAGCTCTGAAAGCCAAAGGGATAAAAAAGAAATAGCTAATATTTGTTTAATGTTGATTCCGACTCCAAAGAAATCAGTACTCTGACTTCAACACAGAAAGCTGAAATCAATGAAACAAATGCAACGATCCAAAAGCATGAAGAAAGCACTGTAAGTATTTCTGAACCTGAATCAAAAAATGATCTTCTAGATACTTACAATAACCTTTGCAATGATTGCAATGAGTTTGAAAAGCTTTTTAGAAAGCATAAGTTCTGAGAAGATTTCCATAAAATAAAATTCTGAAAGTAATCATTAAAAGATGCTGTGTATCAAGAACGTACATGCAAAGATCTCCATCACATAGATCAATGATCTTAAAAATTGTAATAATAATTTTTTCTGAAAATCTGACCAATCTTGGAAGAAAAAACTAAAATCTGAATTCTGAAAAGAATCCTTTAAAAACTGAAATTAGGAATTCTTAAAATTCAATTTCAAGAATTGTTTTTCTAAAGAAAAAAGACAAGTTCTAGCTAGATGCATTTCTAACCTGAAATCAGTGTTTCTAATAAGGAAAAAATGCTACTTTCTAATGTTGTGACTTTAGAACATCAAAGTCATCAACAAAAAGAAAATCTAGTAAAGCTAAATGCCACCTGGTTTACCACGGACCCTCCAGGACCCAATATGAGTTGGGTACCTAAAGTCTGCGTGACTTTTCAAGTGTGCCTGAAGGAGTGAGCTGAAAACAGAAATGTGGACATGGACAGCGCTTCGTCTAGGCATAATGACTGGGGAATAGAAAGAAGTTTCAACCAGATTAGAAAAGAAAAAGAAAGGTATAGTAAGCTTTGGAACAAAGCAAAAGTAAAAAATCGTTTGGATGTGTCGTAGTTCTAATCCTTCAAGTAGAAATGTAAGCTTAGTATAGAAGGATGTTTAAATTAAACTTGTAATGATTACCCAGATTTGTGAAAAAAAGAAGAGATCTTGAACCTTCTCATTTGAAGTTCAGATATCTATCAGTTTGATAATAAACTGATATTTGTTGAAAAAGGTTTGGAAATATATACCTAGTAGATCTCTCTTAATATGCATACCAATATATCTAGTTCATATACTAGTTGTTATGGCATAGAAGACTTGGTCATGCAAGCTATCTATCCTTATTCTAAACTGTCTAAGAAATATTTTGGTTTATGTCTGCCAAAATGAAATTGAAAAATCTCTCTCTTT
>NW_023590761.1:220767-240303 GCF_014843425.1 Jatropha curcas
CCATTACCGAAATAATGGGTGGCGACTCAAAATGTTTCATAAGACTGATTTATCGGCATCGTATCCAATAAAATTTTTGTCACTACTATTCAAAATAAGATCACTTTCCATCAAAAATAAAAAGAGACGTTTTTCGGGCCATCTGGGGGCGGTACGAAAACACGTATATGTATGGCACAACCAAAGAGGGGCGGTGAATTGGGTTTTCTAAAAATATAAATTTTAGCTTTAAAAGCAAAACTCAAAATTTTAAGTGCAGCGGAAGAATTAATGAACTTGTGAAGATAAGTTATAGGTTAGAACTACCTCACAATGTTTTATAAAAAAAAAATCGAATGACTTTGCAAAGTGCCGCTATCAATAAGAACTGCTTCACAATGTCTTATTTAATATCAGAACTGCTTTATGACGGAAAGCTATTGTAATTAGAACTTCCTTATAAAGTTTAATAAAGTTTAGAGAATCATAAAAAGACAAAGCTTACTTTTAATCTCAAGTTTAGAAAACTGATTATATTATTAGAAACTTGCCAAAACTAGTGAAATTATTACTTGAAAATATGAAAAACAGTTTAGGTTGGTTAGAACTTGGTTATATTCACTGGAGCAGAAGTTCCAGAGCTTCTAATGTTCAAAAATATAAGCTTATTTCAGTTTAGACTCAAAACCATTAACAACTTTTCGCAGTTTGTTTAAAAATATAATAGAAGTTGAGTAAAATATTAATCATCAGCAAACTTTTGAAAATAAAAAGATCAACATAGTGGTTATAGTGGTTCGGCACTGACTCGCCTACATCCACTCCCCAAGACTCATCTTTGAGCATCTTAACTATGTTATCTCTTTTCAAGGGTAAGAGACAAACCAACAGTATAAGGCAATAGTAATCAAACAAACTAGATATACCTTTTTGTCCCACTAGATTTTTCAAGGTTCTAGTGTTTAACCTCAACCCTTTCTGCTTTTGGGCCAATAGTACAGAAACTTAATTTCAAGACATTAGGATCTCTCTCACGGAGGAGAAGGTTCTTGATAAGCCTATTTCACAATTAGGCTTCTCACCTTAAGCTTATTTGGACACAAATGTTTATCAAAAGTAAAAAATCTGTCTACTGACAGATTACATAATCTAAATAGACAGACAGAAATGCAAATATAAGCACAGAAAAACAGTTTATTCAGATTAAGAAAATCATTTAAGAAAACAGAACTGTTTTTCAAAAAGAAAGTGTTATAAAATCTCTTCTTCTCGTTTTAAAGATTAAAAATTTGTAAAGTATAAAGATGCAAAAGTATAAAGATGAAAAGAAATAAGGGGGTAGAGAGTAAGTTTTGAGAGATAAAAGATATGATCACTGGATGAATACTCTTAAAACGAAAACTCTTTATTCCACGTTTTTCAAGAATGAAAACGCCTTTATATAGAGAGATCTGTGACTCTCATTTTTAGAAAGTGAATACTTCTTTTTCAAATCAGAATATTTTCTTTACTTATTTAGAAGATATAGAAATTTTTGTTACCAAAAAAAAAAGTCAACATTCTATCTTTTTGGTAAGTAAATTAGAGACGATCTTTTTTTCCTTTAAAATAAAGACTTTCGAAAGCAATTATTTGAAAAATATTTTCCGAAAAGATTTTACTTACCAAAACAAATTAAGATAAGATATTTCTTCGTTTTAGGTAAGAAAATAAATCAAGATTCTTAAAAAAATTTGTTTCTGAAAATGAAGTACATAAGATCTTTATTCTTGTTACCAAAATTCAAAATGCTAGAGACAAAGGTTCTTTCTTTGATTTAGGGTAATTTTGAGATTGCTTCGAATCTTAAGAGGAATTGGAAAATAATTTTTAACGTAAAATCAAGCGAATGAAAAATTTATTTTCAGAACTATTTTCAAAAAAAATTTTGATGAGGCAGAAAATTGATTTTTTGCTGCTCTATAATTTGAAATGTTTCTCGCTATTCCACAATGATCCTAAAAGGGTCTAAACCACTAGGCGTCTTCAAATTTCTTCACAATTTCTTGAATTTGTAGGACTTCCCTTGTTCATTTTATGTACTTTCCATATGTATTCGTTGCATAAAAATATTATTAGCACAAATATAATGTTAAATTCTTATTGTATTTTGTTTCTGCATAAAATATTATTAGCACAAATATAATTTAAATTTATTTATTTTGTTTTAATCATCAAAATCTCGAGATTAGAATTTGACCCTTGAGCCAACAGAATTTGCCAATTTTAATTGGACATCTTCTATAATTCCGCTTGGGTATTTGACAGCTCGATCTGCTAATTGTAGGACAACACGGGTTGGTCTATGCTCTCCAATATTAAGTCTGTTGAAGATAGATAATGGCACCAAGCTAACACTGGCTTCTAGATCACATAAGGCTTTGTCGATCTTTGCTCCAACTTCACATGGAATAGAGAAACTTCTTAGATCTTTCAATTTCGGTGGCAGCTTATTTTGGATCATTGCACTGCAATCCTCCATAACCATCACCGTTTCCAACTCTTCCATCTTCCATTTCTTTGTCAGAATTTCTTTTAAAAATTTGGCATAGTAGGCATCTGAGTCATGATATAAGAGAATGGAATTTTGATGTACAGTTGTTTTAGCATCTTCGGGAATTTCTCGAATTGTTTGTCTAGATTTGTTTGTTGAAGTCTTCGGGGAAATTGCATGGCTTTCCTCTCAAAGGCTCTTATTCTCCTTTGAACTTTCTTATTTCCTTATCTTCTTCAACTGCTTCATCATGATTTTTTTTTTTTGCTGATTCTTCTTCTTTTGATTTCTCTCCTCTTGTTGCATTGCTCTCTTTGTCTCTTCGAGGGTCTCCATTTCTAAGGTAGACAGCATTGCATTGCTCTTTTGGATTTGGTTCTGGTTGGCTTGGAAGCTTACCATAGGCTTTGCTGAGGAGCTTGCCTACTGCAATATTTGATTCTCCATGAACTTCATATTAGTGGAAAGTTGATCAACTCTTGCATTCATTTTTCCAAACATGTTCCTAAAACCATCATTAGCTTGCTTTTGTTATTGGATAAATTTTTGTAAAGTGGCTTCTAGGGTTGAGATAAAGTTAGGATATTGATTTTGGTTTGTCCGTGTAGAGTGAATTATTGTGGGAACAAGTTTTGGTTTTGTCTCGGAGGGTATCCAGGTGGTGGTAGTTTGAAGTTTTGGTTAGTAGCAGGATACGGGTGATTTTTGAAATCTGAGTTGTAGGAGTTAGGAAATTGGTTCCATTTAGGATCTTGGGGTAGTTGTTTTCGACATAGTTAGCTTCCACCGAGACTGGTTCAGGAACCATGAGATTTTCGTAATGATTTTCTACAAATGTGATCCCTGCCTCAGCACAGATTTGAAGTTCTGGTTGTATTGCACCAACAGCACTCACATTTAGCTTATCTAGTTTCCTAGACAAGGAATCAAATTTTGCGGATAGGAATGTGAGTCTGTCAACTTCAAGCGTACCGACTACTTTCTTCGTTGTTCCTCGTTCTTCATTCCATTTGTAACTGCTTGTAGCCATTTCCTCTAATAGGTTGTAAGCTTCATTAACTCTTTTCTTTAGGAATGATCCTCCGGCGGCTGCATCTAGAGTGTTTCTCACTGAAGGCATCGCAACATCAAAGAATAGTTGAATTAAGAATGGTCTGTCATACCCATAGTGTAGGAATTGTCGCTGAAGATCTTTAAATCTTTCTAAAGCTTCATAAAGAGCCTCATCTTCTTTCATCTGGAATGTGACTATTTCACTTCTCATATTTGAGGTTTTGCTTGGTGGGAAGTATTTTTGTAAGAAAGCTCGGCTTAACTCCTCCCAAGTGGTGAATGAACTAGGGGGCATAGAGTGTAACCAAAGCTTGGCTTTATTCTTTAAAGAGAAAGGAAATAATCTCATTCGAATGGCATCATCACTAGCTCCATTAATCTTCAAAGTGCCGCTGATTTCAATGAATGTTGCTAAGTGAACATTCGGATCTTCGCTCGACAAACTGGCAAATTGAGATTGTTGCACCATTGAGATCAATGTTGGTTTCAGCTCAAAGTTGTTTATAGTAACAGGTGGTCTGACTACAGTAGTTTGGATATCTCTAGGATTTGGAATATTCAAATCCCATAAAGTTCTTTCCTCAGCCATGATTGGTTCTGAATTGGCCAACTCTTCTAATAGAGATTCTGTTTTCTCTACCTCTTTTAGTTCGAATCGCGGCATTTCGGCGCTTCAGTGTCTAGTCTAAATTGGACTTTTATCTCTCCTCTGGCTCCTTTGGTTTATTCTCTGTAGAGTTCATGTTGTTCTTTCTATTTCTTGATCTAGAGGCACAACGATCTAACCATAAAAGGTTAGACCACAGAAATATATATATTTTTTATTTTATATATTTTTATATTTCCAAACGATTCTACACCAGTCAAAGGTTATAGGACCACGAAAGTATATTATATTTATTTTAATAATTTTTTATATTTATATAACATATAATACTTACTATATGTTTTATTATTATATACTATACTTTACCTTTTTAATATTATCGATGCTATATATATTTATATTATATATTTTTTATAATTTTTCTATTTATATATATAATAATTAAAAGGAAAAGAAAAATACTGAAAATAAAAATAAATAAAAAGCCGACGAATACATACACCACTGACAAGTTGTCTGTTAAATTATTTTTTTTTTAAAATTTATCTAATATCAATCACGTTTTGCCAAATCCTAAGCAACGATGCCAAAAACCTTGGTTCGCCATGCCCGGTATGAATAACGGGCGGCCGAATTAGTACCGGCAAGTTTTTTTCAACTGGGTTTATATAATTTATTTATATTATATATAAATATATAAAAGAAAAGAAAATTACTGAAAATAAAAATAAAAATAAAAGCAGAAATAAATGACAGTTGTCTGATTAATTATTTTTTAAAATTTTCTAATATCAATCACGTTGCCAATCCTAGGCAACGATGCCAAAAACTTGGTTCGCCATGCCCGGTTAATAACGGGCGGCGAGATTATACCGCAAGTTTTAACGGGTTATATAAGTAGTATATAAAATATCGTATCCACAGGGATTGGAAGAATTGAGTACTAAAATCTTTTGAATATTTAATTGTCAGGCAGAATCAATAAGAGGGGTGAGTTATGCGTAAATTAAAAATAATAAAATAACAGAAAGCAAATAGCATAAAATAAAGGACTGAAAATTAAATAAATTAAAAGTGCGTAAATAGTAAAATGGGATAAAATAAAAATTCCATAAAGTCAATTGTAGGAAATTAAAGTGCAGTAAAGTAAAAGAGCAGAAATTAAAAGAAATTAAATAACGTAAAATAAAAGTTAGCGGTTAGTAGTTAGAGGTTAGCAGTTAGAAGTTAGTAGTTAAAAATATATTTTTTTCTCTTTTTGAATTCATAAATGAGAAAGTATGTGGCGATGGATTGATCCATTACCATCTGGAAGTGGGTGGTAGCAAAGTAAGTACCAGTGATATATTTTCTGAAGGGCGGAGTGTTCTAGTTAGTTATCTACTCTTTCGAAGTAGTCAGCTATAACAATCGTATGATGTCTTTCATACGTTGTATACGTAATAAGCTTCCCCCTTTTAACACTTGCTTTATTCTATTTCTAGATATAAAACCAACGATCAATTTATGTGGTTCAGGTGCTTGAACTTCATCTTTTGATCCTTCGCTAAGTAAATAAAGGGATTCGACTTTATTTTACAAGCATTTGTCTTGCATAAATTGAACCAGAAATTTATATCACATTATAGATGTTCAATTTTTAATAAAGCCGCCTAGCATTTTGGAGGTAATAAATATTAATCCATCCCCAAAATGTCTGCTTTACTCACTCATTTTAGATAAAACAATATAAAACATTAGTTAAACTACTTTAGCTTCTTTAGATCTGAAACTCAAATAACACCAACCCTCTTCTCTCTCTCTCTCTCTCTCCTTTCATTTCACTAAATTTTTTATTCAAAATTAACTGAAAAAAAAATTTGAATAAAAAAAAGCAAGAGACAAAATAGATTTTAAGAAATAGAGTTACTCTGAAGAAAAAAAAAAGAGAATGATTGGCAATTAAAAAAACAAAGAAAATCAAAAACATAATAAAAGAAAGAGGACCCCCAATCCAACTCTAGTTAAAGAAATAGAGAGGTAACGTTTACGTGAGAAGAGAGAAGAGAAAGTTTGGTAATCACATGAGAGCAGAAGAGATTGGCTTTTGAAAATATCCAAATCCAATATGAATTTGTGGAGAGAAAATTTGATGAGACAAAAAATTAAGCAACAGTACATTAATTAATTTCGCAATAAAAAAATATTTTTTAATGATTTAAAATGTCATTTTAGAATATGTTTATAGATCCACTCGCACAGAGACAATTGGAATTTACACGCGTTGCTGATTGGATTTATGAAGGTATAATGTTAATAATTTTATAAGTTTAGAAGGTCACAAGACCACAAGACTTTTTTACGCAAGTTCAGAGGGTAATTTATGTATTCGACCTTATGTCCAAGTAGAATGTGATAATTCAGTTGTTGTTCAACTCATTCAAGGTACTATTGTATCCAATGGAGGTGTGTAACAACTCGTTTTAGCCATAAGGATTCTCATTCAACAAGATTGGGTTTGTGTTATTAAACATGTATATAGAGAGGCAAACCTTAGTGCTGATTTCCTCTCTAAGTTAGCTAGAAATTATCCCTTGGATACCCATTTTCTCATAGAGCCTCCCTTGGGAATGGCTTAGTGGACTTAACCAAGATGCTTGTGGCATAGCCTATCCTAGGTTAATTTTGTAATCTCTAGAGCTTAGCTCTCCTCTTTACTAAAAAAAAAAAAATTAAAAAAAAAAGAGAGAGAGATTAGTTGTCTCATTTAAATATCATGTGAGATGTTTTTTCATGCTAAGGCTTATTGAATGATCCTTACAAATGAAAATCTATACAAATTGATAATGTGGGGTCTAGTATATTAGATTAATTGCCATGTCACACAAAATTGGAAAGCAGATAGACAAATGCCATAATTGTTAACAAAAAGGAAGAAGGTTCATTTTACCCCTTGAAGTTGGGATCAATATACAAAAATACTCAGATTTCAACTTTTTTCCAATTTACTCAGAGTCTTGTATCATTGTGAACAATTAGCCCAAAGTAAAAGCATGTGAATCTTAAACCATAAAAAAGGGCGTGAAATGTCACAACCCATTACCTTGGGCCAGACCAGCACTAGGACTTAGGTAGGCTTAAAGCCACCAAAGCTCATAGTAAGTCAAATATATACCAATCCAATTTTTTCTGTCGATAGAAACAGCCTCAGGCCCAATATCGTCATATTCAATAATAACTCGATTTACAAGATTCTCTGGGCTCATATCAATATAAATTGTATAGTAGAAACTTTAATAAATAATACATCAATATTTTCTAAATTTATTATACATGACTATTGTAATTGCGGAATAATCTAGAACATAAAATTTCAAATTACGTGTCGATGTATCTTCTAGGGATCTAATGACAAAGGATAACGAGATGTTCAAATTCCTGTAACCTTGAAAAATATTAAGGCAAGGGTGAGTGTCTAAACTCAGTGAGTAGTATTAGATAACCTTCTCACCCCACACAATCACACAATTTCATATTTAATTCAATCTAGTCATCTGACTAGTTATATAATCATACAGTCAATCATGCAAATAATATAGCAACAGCAATCATAACTATTAACACATTCACATAATCACATCACGTGAAAATTGGTCAGTGGTGTCACCGAAACCCCTGACGAGCCATCCTTTCACATGGCCCGCCTCTCAAACGTATGCACCAGGGAGCTGATCCTCCAAATATGGCTGACCGATCTAGTCCTCACTTGACCAGTCCTCTCTTTTTTTTTTTACACCCTATTTTCTTTTCTATACTAACAGGAGGCCACCTTGTGGTTTTCCATATCATATATCATCAGATGTACACGGGGGAGCCGATCTCCCCATACATGGCCAACCGATATCCCCATACATGGGCGACGGTATCGAAGACTGCCCTCACAAACATGTTGTGACCCACTTCATTCTGATTCCACACAAGCAAAGTGAAACGACTCGAAAAATTATTTTCAAAAATTTATCATTTAAAAATTTAATCATAAATTCTAACCAATGAAATTCAGCGGAAAATATTTTATTATTGTTAAACAAGACCTATAAACCAGTTTGAATTCTCCGAAAACCAAGTCAAAACCCCGTAATCCAAGCAAAAATCAAACTAAATCATTGAATTGAGCCAAACCAATTCGAATCGAATAGGAAACGGCCCAAAAAGCTCTAGAAATCAGTCTTTTCATTTTTTTTTCCTTCTCTTCTTCTTCTTTTCTTCCTCGCCAGTGACGTCTCTCTCCCTCTCTGTCGATTTTTCGGCCACCTTAGCTTATAACTAGCCGACTCCACCTCTTCCTCACCAGCACTACTCCGGCGACTCCCCTTCCTATTTTCAGTCAGTTTTGACGTAGAAAGGAGAGGAAGGACGATGAAGTGCGACAGTTGATTTCTCATCAATCCTTACCGATTTCAGTGGCTTCAGGTCACGAGGTAAGCACTGGTCGATCCATTTCCCCCACGTGATCATTTTCCCTCAAATAATTCCAGTGAGGGAGCATGGAGGACGAAACCACAATGAGCGATGGAGATACAGCGACTTCTGGCTTGATTTCAGCCAAACGAGTAATTGGCTTTGCAAACAGATAGTGGATTTGAACTCCTCATGAAATTACGAGTCGAACGGTGTGATTGTTGCAAAATTCTAGGTGATTTCGATTTTTCAGCTACCGTGCATGGCGGTGACGGCGGCGGTCTGGCGACCGGCCGATAAGTCTCCGGCGAGGCCCCAAGAGGCAAAATCATGTTCTCCTCACGCAGATTATGGAATCGTAGTCCGATTGTCAATTGGTACGCTCTAAGACCTAATTCCTTATTTTTGGTATAAATTCCAAATTTAAAATTATTGGTTGGTTTAGTTGATTTCGAATAAATAGTTAATTGAAGGACTTTGAAATGTTAGGCAGAATGCTGGATTTGTCATATGGACTCAGAATATGCAATTAGAATTGTTTAGCTACTTAATTCTATATATGTGGAAACATAGTTAATAAACTTAGAATAGTTAATAAACTACGAAGTAATGCAAATTTGGTACACAGGCTTCTAAGTTAAAAAATCGCAGAAATAAATGAAATAGCAGTTAGCCTCAGAAAGACTTAATCAATTAATTAGATGATTGTTAATTTAGTTTAACTAGAATCGATTACTGTTGTGAGTTAAAGTTGAGGAAGTTTAGTTCTATATAAATATAACCTTGAACCTTAATACTTCCAAGTATAAACTATAAACCTAAGAACAAACAACTACTGTTCTTAATTAAAATACAATTTAGTTGTAGTGAAAGAATGTACAAACCTATAGCTCAAATATGGATGAGTTGAGCTATTCACTATAAAGGGAAAAAGAACTATTTATGGTTTGTTTATTTTGATAATGTAATTATATAGTGTTTTGATAAACTAAGAATATGATGTTAGTTGGTATTAATTATGAATTGAGTAAATGTTTAGAAAACTACCGACCAGTTAATGCAATTGGTACACCAGGCTTTAAAAGTTGAAAAAAATCGCAGGAAATTAAAGATGAAATGAGTCAGTTTACGCGCGCCTCACGAAAGAAGATACAGCTGCAGTCTCGATTAAATCTCAAATGCCTAAGTATACAAACACCTCAGGTACCGAGAGCATGATCTCGGTCTACAATTTAGTTTAAAAACTAGAATCGCATTACTGTCGTTTCGAGTGTAAAGTATGCGCAGGAAGTAGGTTCCATAATAAATTATCAACCCCTTGAACCTTATACCTATCTCCAAGTCTAATCGAACACTTTATAATACCCTCCATACCGAACAAACAACTACCTGCGTTGTGCTTACATCTCGATAAAATACAAAACTTAAGTTTAAGTGCGATAAAAGATGTACAAACCTATAGCTCAAAATGATGGACTGATACGTGCCCTTGCATAATCGTCTATTTCACTATAAAGGCGAAAAAGAACTATTTTATGCGTTTGTCTCTATTTGATTAATGTAACTTATATAGTGTTTTGATTAATACTGAAAGAAAATTATATGTTAAGTTAGGGATTATATATTTTGTTTATTTTGATAATGTAATTATATAGTGTTTTGATAAACTAAGAATATGATGTTAGTTGGTATTAATTATGAATTGAGTAAATGTTTAGATGAAAGAATATTGGTTATGGCGGACGGGATTAGTTGTTGTGAATTGCCCGATGGATGGGCTATGAGAATTTATTATTGTATGGTGATATGGCTATTAAAGGAGGATGGACAATTTGACTTGATTGATTGCCCGACGGATCGTCTTTGTAGGTTGAATGGATATTTAATGAAATTATTTATATTTAAACAGGTGGATAGTCTTATTTATAGGGCAGATTCTGTTGAAATTTCGACATAATCTGTATTAGTTTTACTTTTTAAATAGGCTATTGGATTATTTAGGACAAGCCTTTATTTTTATTTAGCAGAATACTTTATTCAATTCTTTTCTCCCCTTTGAATTTCCATTTCGTTTAGATTGTTCTAGTTGGTTCACTGATTCAATAAGTTAGAATCGAAATTTGAGTTTTTTCCTATCTAGTATAGAAAATAATAATAAATAGTGCATTACCAGTTGCATCATACATAAATCATTACTATATAGAGCATTGTCTTCAATTATTTATTTTTATTATTTATTTATTTATTTTTCAAGTCACAATTATTATATTATATTATTATTTAATACTCTTATATTTGTTTGAATTGGTATGTGAATGTCCATTTGCACTCTTGCATGATAGGGTTTAATTAATTGATCTTTATTGTTTTCAAGTCACTCAATCTTATATATTATCCATTCATTAATTCTGAATACTCTTACTATTGTTCCTTTGAAATTGGATATGACCGTGAATACTTCGCATTTCGCAACTCCTTGCATGCATACGGGCGGTTCAATTAATCTTTGGGATATGCCTTGGCATCTTAAATGCGATGTTTGATTATTTTGGTAATCGTGCGACCCACTTTGGCATATGTCTTGTTATGTATGGAAGTTGGGGATGAGTGCGGTCACATGCGCGTCTTGTGAGGAAGCCGTTTCTGGGAAATGATTGAAAAATATGGGAATTCGACACAGTCGCATGGTATGGGGAGATCGCACCCCACATGATGCACATGATGACTATGGATTATATGGGGAAAAACCACAGGATGGCCTCCTGTTGGTATTGGAATATGGATTATATGGAAAACCACAGGATGGCCTCCTGTTGGTATGGAAAAGAAAAGAGAGTATAAAAATGAGAGGGCTGGTCAAGTGAGGATTAGACTGGTCGACCAGGTATGGGGGATCGGCTCCCTGGTGCACATGTCATGAGAGGATGAGCCATGTGTGAGGACGGCTCATCGGGAGTTTCAATGATGCCACGGACCAATCTCCACGTGTTTGATTACTTGAAGATGTGATTATTTGTGGGTGCTGATGATGAGCCATTTATTTGATTGGATGAGTGTTCATTTTAGTAATATAAGCATTTCGTCTGAATGCTTATGTTATGTAATAATCACAATTCATTATTAGACTCACATTTCTTTGTCTAACTTTTCCAAGTAGTAGACACTTCTTTGTTCCGATTAAAGCTCTCTCTTCAGAGCTAGAAAAGTAACTTTTAGAATCTACAGTTATTTAAGTTATGTACCTATATGTATTAAAATATATTTATATTTATCTGTTAGTGAACTCTGCAGTTGTAAGATTGTAACCGATAAACTGATGAGGAGGTTTAGTTATTTATTTTTATGAATGCATGAATCTATTAGCCCACATTAAGGATGTTTTGTATTATAATTGGTGGGCCCAAACCAAAAATGTTAAGACATATAATGTTGGGCCAAGTAATAATATAACTAGAGATTGATTCATAACATAGGCAATTATGGGCTGATTGTTTGAAATTTACATTTGAAATATGATTGAACTTTGAATGGTTTAGGTTACTAAAGGCCATCGCGAGAGCCTTATGTTTACTGGGCCTAGTGTCGTCCTAAGCCATAGTTTTACGGTCGTGAACACGACCATACATGAAGACCACTCAACAACTAAATCAAACGCATTTCAAATAGCAACAAATAATTGCCCAACCAAAGATATAGATGTTAATTAGAGTAATGGATGTCTAAGCATTAATCGTGTATATTGCATGGATGCAAATGCGTTAGACGATGTCGATTATCCTAAACACCTAACTCATGGCTTTGTTGCAGAGGTTACGTTCCTTCTCCGTATCTGCCATCAGACAAATTGGGTTCCTGTAGGGACTCGTAACTCATATACTAAAGAAAATACTAAAATGAACTTTATTATTATGAGTCAATATTTATAATTTAGATTTTAAAAATTTTCTTATTTAATTAGTATGTGTACTATCTCTTTCCGGATCGTTTATCTGGACATTCGAAGATTATCATTAAGTCTCTTACTTTGATTTATCCCTATCCTAAATCCACTATCCTAATTCAATGTGTTATAAACTAATCTAAGTCCATTATATGTCTTTGGCTACGCAGTTCCGTCATAAATTCCTAACTACTTTAAAATTAAGGCTATATAATCTCATCCTTTAGGTATGTCCAACCGAAAATCTGACAGCATTCCCCTATAAAATAAAGTTATCTACTTGTTAACAATAGCACATTCAATTTATTGTTCAATTTACCACGGTCCGATCCACTGGCAAATAGCTCATAGCCCCATTGTCTTCAAGAAATACTCATTCTATAAAAATCAAAATTGAATGTTTTACTTGTCCTTTTTCCAGAATTACCGTATCACTTTTGATTAAGCTAATTACGCACCGCACTTTAGATCAGAAGCAGGTACAAACTTTTCCGCCATACTTGATGGTGGTTACAATTACCCACAAGGCACAACCTATTTTGCGTAATGTTATAAATATAGCACATGATCTCAATTCTAAGTTCGTTCTCATTATAATTAACTCTTTTACAACTTATATTTTCACTTAATAAATATTTTATTAATTAAAAAAGCTCTGGCTAAGTTAACTTATAGAACGCTAGGAACCTTAACAGATAATATAAAATCGGAATTAGAGATCACCAGATTAGAAAGTTTGAGTGAAAGAAATGTAATCAATGGAAATAAGGACTAAAATTCTGCTCTTGACAGTCTCGTTGTATCAGCATCACTAGAGCTACCGTTCGCAAACAGTAAGTCGAAAATCGAGCTTCGTGGAACTGATGGGTGTCAAAATCCCTTTGCTCAAAATTTTATGGGGAACCAATATGAGTCGAATTTTGTGAGGTCACTGCGTCAATTTTTCTGGAAAGAACCAAGACAGCAGCACTGTACGCACCGCTCATCATCGGTGGTTTCATCATCCAGACTTTCTGTCACAAAATGATGGAGCGAAAATATCTCTAGAGTGATAAGAAGAATTGGATTGGGACTAAGCCTTAAGGCTTGAAGTCTGAGGAACGAGTGACGCGGGAAAATCGGTACTACGGACATACCAACTCTTCTCTTTTTTACGCCGAATTTCCTTGTCCAGGCTACATAATTGCGTTGAACTAAGTTGATCCTGTTGATTTCTTGCATGAGTAAGATAGTGTTAGGACCTCACTTGCCAGCATTTATGCATTTTTGAACCAAAAATCGAAAAGAAAGGGGAGAGGACCATCGATATAGGGAGAGGAGAAGAATGTTTTTTGTTGGCTTTCTCTCGTCCCTCAGTTGATTTGGATATACCACTTGATTTGGTCCCAACTCAGTACTGGGTTTGGTTCACACTGCTCTCTAGAGAATTCTTGGTTTAAATCGCTTGTATACTCGGTTTCTGGTTGAGCGGTTTAAGTCTGGTTTTAAATGATTTGTCGATTTGTTTAGTTAGGCCCTAGAATCTCCACTAACTAAAATAAAGCTCTCAATGTTTACTGTTTGATTATATTTAGTTATCGTTAGCTCGATTTAGTTAGGTCTCTGATATTTTTCAAATTTACTCAATAATACATAATAATAATAAATATAGAGTTGAGTTTAGCAATTAATTAAAATAGTAGGCATGATATTATATCATAATAATTAATTTATATTAAGATTCCAATATAAACTCCTGAGGAGTTTTAGAAGATTCTCAAATAGGAGTTCGCGATAAATAACTTGGGGCTGGCCCAACTAGTAAATTTGGATGTTTGATTAAAATTTTGTTGAATATATTGACAGCCCATGCAATCGAAAATCTAAATTTTTGATTAATTAAATTTCGAAGTTTCGAATAATATAATTTGTCATATTTTCAAAAACGAATATCTGTTGTCTCCTATCTTTTTTTAATTTTTTAATTTTTATTTATTTAATTATCTTTTCTTTGTCTCCTACTCTTCTTCCATCTCATTGATCTTTCTCACATAACGGACACATGCATAGATATTCAGCGTCCTATAACATCCACTTGCTGCTAAATTTTTTACTTTATTTTTAAAAAAAAAAAGAAGTCGGAAATTCTCAAATTGAAATCGAACATGGCAAAGCTTCCTTCCTCATTCATTCCAATAATGAAACTTTTTCATAGCCCACATCAAGTAAAGCGTAATATGAGTTGTACATAGCTTTCGATAGAAGTACCGATCTTGTAGCTTATGGTGGTGCAAGAGACAGTGGCCAGTGTGTAATGGCAGGCAAATTCAAGAGTTCTGTACCAGAGTCCTCAAGAAAAATTCACCATGTTTCCTCAAGCACTAACTCAACTTATCAACATGGTCAAGAGAAATTCATTCAACTCTCACAATCCTCAAAAGAACATTTAAGAAAAACTATCTTAATTACAAAGTAAAGTTAAATTGGAATAAGCATCATCTGAAGTCCATAGGAATAACAGAATTTCGAATTAAAATTCTTTCTAACATAAAGACAAGGCTCAAAATATTGTAGCATTCTAAGCATGCAATTTGAAGTTTCATATCAATCTAAACCACTTGCTTGAAGATTATTTTGATAAGTTGCCCATGTGTGTGTGGTCCGCCACCACACCCAAAAATGCAATGAAGCCTACATTTTTTTTTTTATTAGTTACCTTGAGATTCTATTGAATGCCTAGAGTTTGCCATTTTCCGTTTTGACGCGAGGACGCATATTGTTGCAATACCCCGTACCCGTGCTACCCCTTGAGGAACCAAATCAAGTGGCTGAGTAACACTACCCTCTTTATCCGAAATCTAAGGACCAGACCGGAGTAGTTAACCAAATGCTTTCAAGTCTTTACTTTAACTGCCTGTTTATTTTTTTTATTTACCTTTTCTATTCCTTTTATTTTTCATTTACACCCTCACAAACAACGCTCCCACTATACCACATGCCATAAGAGTTATTCCACAAAGAATATCCCACCTAAAAAGTAATGGCCTATGATATCAGTTCCATGCAATTCACCATAGTTTCTCGATCATTAGGTCCCAAGCACTAAAACCTGTATGCCAAAAAAGACCATATAATTCCAAAACAAGTTATTCCTAGATGACCAAAGAGAAACAAGCATACCTAAATTTAACCTTTTCAAAACAAATCCTAGACAAGTCTTTCAATTTATACCAAAAGGAGCATGGTCTAGTAACACGACATAAAATTATTTTAAATGTTTTCCCATCAAGGCACTATTCATTTTTGTTGTGTGTTTTTTTTTTTTATTCCATTTAAATGAATTTTAGCACCAATCTCAGTTTTAAACCTCATAATTCCTTCACAATAGTTCATTTATTCGTCCCACAAATAATAAATAAAGAAAAATAAATAAACATAAAATTTGACAAGAAAACAAATTAAAATAGAGGAAGATAAAACCAATCTTAATTGTGGGCATTGCAGGGTTGCTAAAGCGCGCCTCTGTAATAGTTTTCGATAAACTGTGCGTCTTGTTATCCAATTAAAGAATACCAATTAAAGAATTTTCTTGAACTTAGCATATAGTATCCATCCATACAATTGGCGCCCTAACCACATTGTTTTTAGTTTATCCCAAATCGCCTAATGTAAATTTGACTCGTAGTCGGTTTGAAGCCTCACAATTTAGCCCTGTCTCCTTTGTTAACCAAAAAACCTCCCATGATCACATATATAAGTTTAGGAACATTCATTGACATTCCCATTAATCTCCAATTCTTCCTTATATAGAAATTAATATATAACAATATATGTAATCAAATAAATAGAAACTTACCAAGTGTTAACAATAAGGACCTAATAATTCACCCAACATTTGACAGTATTGAAAATACAGAGCATCTGACCGTATATATAGCTTAAAAAATCGGTCCATTTATTTATATGTATGGCTCTGCCTTATCTCATGAGACATTATAAATATATCACTATAAAAAAGAAACCTTAATGAACAGATCCTACGCAAGTAGAGAACTTGATAGCCTTAATATTAAATGATCTACTGACAAATGAATGAGAAATAAGAAGTAATGTGGGTAATCAGATGCTAGAAGTTATCGAACACTTCTTAAAATAATAGAATTTATGGAGTATAACATTTAGGAAATTGATAAGTCCTTACGGTGACCTACTAATTATATTAATTAATCAAGTAAGAATATTATAATTTAACTGCATACATGTTAATGTGGTGATCTATCATAGGACAAAGAAGGGGTCGACTCTGAGAGAGAACAAATCTAATATTGTGATGGAATGAGAACACTACGTATAGATTTAGAAAACAAATGAGCTAATTAGCACGAACGGTTTTGGACAAAACCCATGTATACGACTGTATAGGATATATTTTAGATTGCTTGCTCTGAAGTGAAATTAGATAGTACGGGGGGAGTGTCCGGACAGAATTTCCCTAGTATGTGTAATATAGGTGAGCGAGCGTGCTCCGATACGTAAACGGAAAGGTATAGACTCGCTCGATAGTTGTGGCGTTAGAGCACCTTATTGTAGAATAAGTAGTGAGTGTTTCCAGTAAAAAAAATAGCTGTTTTATTTGAATTAATTTAATAGGTTAATAGTTTGTGTTGTTGCTGTATGAGTTCATCTGAGGTGTCTTTGTTTAATATCTCTTTGAGAGAGAGAGTAAGAGTCTAGTTTCGAGAGTTAGTAAAAATGTGCTATCATAAAATGAGAAAGAATTGTGAGTGATAGTATGAACCTATTATATTATAGTAGCCTATATTATTGAGATTTTAGGCTTTTATATGCATATGTGTATATTTTAATATATCTATATGAGATATAATTATAGAATTATAATTGATTTTTGATCTTATAAAGATATTGATGAATTAATAAGAGAGCATATATATTAATTGTAATTTCATATTATTATATTAATGGAACTTATTTATGTGAGCTGCACAGTTATAAATATAAAGTGAGAGAATATGTGAATTTAAGGCCCTTTGGAAGGTTTGTTTTAAGTGCAATATATGTTTGAAAAATTATGAGTGAGTATTAATAACATTATAGTGCACATTTTATGCAACGATTTATACATATATTAGGGTATATAATTCGAGAGCTTAATACTAATTTATTGTGACTGATTGATTAGTTATTAAGCTACAATATATAATAGACTTATAATTGGACCTTAGTATTTATTATCAACTTAAAGGTCACCGATATTAAAACGATCACGTAAATTAATTATTCTTAGAATAGTAGTGACATTATCTTTATTGTCGGAATTTCAGCTTCTTAATATTAATTATCGGGTAGCTTAATTCATGTTGTTTTTATATAAGGCAAGTTCTAATTTAAAGTTGACTGGAATTGATTTATGCATCTGAATAGTTTAGCGAGGTTGGAAGATATATTCATTGATTAGTTGTCTTGAAATTTTTCCTAAGAAGTACGCTTCATATATATATTGGAAATTCAAAATAGAGGTTAAGGTACGATTGCGATCAAATTCAAATAAACAATTTACTTAGTGAAACACAATGTGACTTATTTCTTCTCTTTTCTTTATCTTTTTTCTAATTTCCTAAACCCCGAAAACAATAATAAGAGAATAATTATAAATATAATTTGATATAGTGCGCTGCGTTTTTTATGAGAGAGTTATCATAATTATCGTAAAGAGGATAATATATACAGGATCTTATTAGAGTCAAATGACTGGATAAAAATAGGCTAAAGATATATGGATAATTAAATGAGATGAAAAAGAAACTCTTATGTTTACGAGAGACAGAAATATGGGAATGCGCGTCTCTTTCACCATCCCAACCTGACTGTGATGACTAAATATAAACAACTGTCTTTTTGTTTAGAATGGAATCCCGGCTTAAATTATCACAACAAAAGTCGCTAGGGTTTCCTATATCAAGAACCCAAGCGTGATTTCGAAAAAATATTTGGGAAAAGTAGGAAAGTGGACGTATTGTGGAATGAGTGATGTCGAAAGCTTTTTCATTAGCCGAAGATCTCAGCCGCTTATAAACTTTAACATGGTAAATTCAAGCAAAGACTTTTTTGTATCCACGGACAAATAAAAAAGATGAAGGCTATGGAATAATTCCGGCATTTGATAAGCTTGCTTGGACATAAGTAGAGAAGGTGTTTAATTTTGTTTTTCTATTTTCCTAATTTATATGTAGACGAAAATAGAAAGATATTATAGTAGAAAATAGCAAAAACTTTAAAGAATATGGTCGAAAAAATTAACAAATATATAAAATAGCGTGATGGATAAATATAGGGTAACAGGGGTTGCGCCGCAAGGGGAAGTGAAGGAGCGTGGGTATTATATATAGAGAAGGAAGCTTAGTCTACGGTCCAGTGCTAGAAGGGGTATATAGTATAAATATAAAAGTGGATACCCAATAAGTTGAGAGAGAATAGAGAATGACTACGGGAAGATAGTATGATAAATATAAAGATATAAATAAATATAGAAGGATACTATATACAATATTAAAGATATATATTAATAAATATAAAATTTTTCATTGTCTCTTTAGCGAAGGCTTTTGTCACACCTGTAATTCAATTCAATTAAACCTTGAGGGGAGAACCTACTTCTTCTGACTTCTTGATGCATAGTGTAGGCTAGAATAAATAAGTTCCTGAATGGTGTCTACTTTGCAATGCTCGAAAGCGAGAAACAAGGTACTTTCGTTTTATTTGTGCCAAAAAAAAAGGAATACAGACAAAGGAAGAGCGAGCAAATGCTCTTCCGACCCTTTCGTCTGTTGGAGCGGTGTCGGCGGAGGGAGGGTTTGTGTTGTGCCCTGGATATTGGATTGGTCAGTTGACAGTGTTTTCGCGGGTGGGGATTCTTGTTTGCCGGCATGTCGTGAAAGCTCATTTCTGGTACTCCAAATCTACAGACTGGACCAGTAGAAGAAGGTG